>BQNB010041684.1:13440-46603 GCA_026074375.1 Tanacetum coccineum
TGATATAATTAAATTTACGTAACGATTAACGGTTTGAGAGATATGTTAATTTTAAAAAATAGGATGAAAGTAGGTTTTTCATAAAATCACATGTGATTGTGATACAAATCACATGTGATTTTTTCAGATGTGATTAAAAGAAAATCGAAAAAACAGTTTGTCGAAAGTATATAGAAGTGCCCCTTTGTAGAAAGACGATTTAATTATCGTCGCGATGGTATGTTTCGTTTTGCGTAAAGATTAACGGTTTGTGAGATATTTAATTTAAGAAAATAAGATAAAGTGGGTTTTTTAATTAAACTAAAATAGGAATTGATCTAAACCATTAGATGAAGTTAAAATGGATGGTTGAGATGAAAAGAATTATTCTTTAATTAAATAGTGTTCTTCATGAAGCTTTATCGTTCTTTTGTATTTTTTTTTTACAATACAACGCAATTTGATATCAAGATCTGTTATGTATTTTTTACAGTTTCATAATTTTGACTTGTTAAACTTTATAATTTTTATTCCGCACTTTTAGTTTCATTGTTTTATAATATAAAAAAAATAAAATAAACCAGAAAAACAGAAAGGGTACGAATGGCTTTTTAAGGGGTATGAAGAACTTACCCATTATTTAATTCTGATTTGTTAGGTGGCAATATTTTAGTACCAAAGAAACTTGTGAAAGCTTTTAATTTTAATATTTGCAAATGTCGTTTTTGCCCTTGGTTTCTTCCTTGGGCAGTACGCTTTGGTATGAATTGACTGATAGACTTTTGTAGCAAATTTTCCTTTAAACCCTCGTTGTTGTCTTTTTATATATAATCACCCTTATTTAAATTAATCAAAACATATTGAGCCCCGTATATTGTTTTTTATTTCATATTGAGCGATTGGACGGTATTCTTATATCTACAAAAGATGTAGATCGGCGGGAATACCCTAACCTTGGGTGACACCATTCATTGTCTATCCCACAAAAAATAACTCGGACGACTCTCCTGACCCAGCAGAACACCAACTGAAATGAACTTGAATCAAAACTCGAACTTGTTACTTTTTATCCACAAAACTCTTTGATAGATGGTATTCTCACATACCTCTAGACTAATATGGCAATCATCTCTTTAGAAAATATAGAATGTGTGACAAGTTCTAGCTTCCTTGATTGGAACAAGCTTCACTAACACAAAATATGTACTTTTGGTTAACTTGTTTATTAACGAACTATTCTTGATACTTTATGCTTTCTCTTTTCTTTATCCTTGTCCAAAAAATAGGTGCCACAACATCACTTTATGTTTATGACATCATATCAAAGAATAAGACCACTACTAGTGTATGTTTAGTTATTTGTATAACATATTCGGCAAAATGGAAATTACAAAATTAGAATAAGAAATAGGGCAATTGATTTGCACACTTTTTTTATCGGGACACTCATCTTCATTCATTATATGGTTATATCACACTCACATCTTGCATTATCTGCTTGTACATTAAAGTGTGCAAATAAGAAAATAAAATCTCTCAATCATCTCCCAGAAAATAGATATACTAGATGCTCATGTCTTCAATTATTGTATGTGTGCTATCAAGACATTTATTCACTAAGGGCATGTTTGGTACAAGGAGTTCAAGATAAAAAAATGGAAATGATTTGATTTCTTTAGTTTGGTTGGTAGAGAAATAAAAATGATGGAGATTTGATTTCTTTGAAGAGTTGAGTTCTTTGTAATTTGTGTGGAAATCATTTCCATCATAATTGATGTGGAAATCATTTCTCACTAGTGAGAATTCATTTGAGCCACAAAACAAAAGAGATGTATTTACGTTTTAATTAACTATATATTTAATGTTATTATTTATTTATTATGAAAATTATAATAATAATAATAAATAATAATAAATTTATTTATTTATTATTATATTTATTATTAATTGGTAAATTTTATTTATTATTTATTATAATTATTATTATAATACTATTATTATTTTACTGTTTTATTATTATATATATAATAGTTTATTATATGTTAATAATATAATTATTAATATTTATTATTATTTATTATTATGATTATAGAATATTATTATTATTATTGATTATTGATTATTATTTTTTATTTATTTAATAATATTTTATTATTTGTTTAAAATATTATTATTATTTTATTATTATTTTATTTTATAGTTTATTATTATTATTATTGATTATTAATATTATTATTTCTTATTATTATTATTATTATTATTATTATTATTTTTTATAATAATAATCTTTCTTATTATTATTATTTGTTTATTTATTTATTTTTCTATTTAAATCTTTTTTAAAAGGAATTTTTTTTTTGCGTGATTATTATTTTTTTCAATTATCTGACGCTGCCAAACAGTGGAATTCAATAAACTATCTCTTTGGATTTCATTTCTAAGAAATCCAATTCTCTGCTTCATTTCTAATCTCTGAAATTCTTTGTACCAAACGTGCCCTAAACAAAATTTATTACATAGAAAAGATAATTTGAGATTCTTCAAGAAAGACAACTGCAAACATGATTGGCTTCAAATAGACGAGTTTGCACGGAAATGCCAATATTTCTTAAATCGAGTGAACACCGTTTCAACATATTACTTAGAGTAAACTGCAAAAATCATTCTTGTGGTTTGTACTTTTCGGCATTAATCATCTCTAACCGATATTTTGCCACTAATCATCCCCGAGTGATGAAACATTCGGCACAAATCATCCTTGTGTGTTTTAAATGACATAATTACCCTCTGTATGTTTAAACCACAGAGATGATTTTTGCAGTATACTAAAAAAACTAATGTTATTATTATTATTATTATAAATCATTTTGTTTGTAATCTACTTATTTTATTTTATAAATTTTTATATTTTATATTTTTTACTTTTTACTTTTAATTTTTTTTACTTTATTATTATTATTCTCTATTATAAATAACTTTATTAGAAATTTAAGGGATTTACAAAAAATTATTGGGAAGCCGAGATATCATCTAGGCCGCCACTCTTTGATGTGTATGTTTATCTGACTGGGGCTTCCGCCATTGACACAAAGTTCCGCCTTCACACGTTTACGTTGTGCCGCATCAATCAGCCTTGATGTGTGTGTGGGCTTCCGCCATTTTTACAAACCAGGATGTCTGATTTTGTTCCGCCTTCACACGTTTACGTTGTGTCGCATCAATCAGCCATTATGGTTTGTGTCAAAGGCGGAAGTCTCAGTTAGATAAACACACACATCAATGAGTGGGGGCTTAGATAATATCTCGGCTTCTCAATAATTTTTTATAAATCCCTTAAATTTCTAATAAAGTGATTTGTAATAAATAATAATAATAATAAATTAAAAATAAAATAAGTACATTACAAATAAATTTAATAGAAATAAATCAATAAAATAATAATAATAATAATAATAATAATACCGCCTTTGACGGAAAGGAATGAAGGCCCATATAGTATCCCGGCTCCCTTCTAATTTGTTGTAAATTCTATATTATAATGAAGTGATGATTTACTTAAAAAAAGTAAATAATAATAATAATAATTGTGAATATTAGTTTTTTTGATAAAACTACAAAAATCATCCCTGTGGTTTAAACACATTTTGGCATAAATCATCCTTGTGTGTTTTAAATGACATAATTATCCTCCATAATTAGTGGTGAAAGGTGATTTTTGCCGAACGTTTCATTGCTAGGAATGATTAGTGCCAATAGTATCAGCTAGGGATGATTAGTGCCAAAAAGTACAAACCACAAGGATGATTTTTGCAGTTTACTCTATTACTTAATTAATATTTACTTTTTAGTGTGAAAGAATTGTAGGCCCAAACCCTTAATGCATCTTAATTGAAATAAGCATTAAAGCTTCACTCTCCTCAACCAAATATGGGCAAATGACACAAAAAGGTATCCAACTTAATAGTCATTTCCAATCAAAGTATTATACTTTTTTTCTTGCATAAAAAGACACTAATATAAAACCCACTTAAATTTTTTGAGCTAATTTGATATTTTCGTTAATACTTACGACATCAAGTTAACCTTTAAGTATTACATTCAAGTCACCGCCGCTTCCAACCACACCAATCCATCGTCGCCACCACCATGCCTCCCTACCACCATCACTACCAAATGCCGCCTCCACCACCAACCCCACCCACCACCGCCGTAAATCACCAACCCTACCCACCATCGCCACAAACCACCAACCTCAACCACCACCACCAACCCATCCATCACCGTAAACTGCCCTCTAATAGAATTAAATACTAGTGCTTAAGTATATTGTTTCATTTACGTTTGCCAGGCAAGAATGTAACTTTTAAATACTAGTGGTTAAATTGCGGTTTGTCCTTCTCATTTCTGTTTCGTCGTTACTTTTGTGCATTTTTGCTTACTATTACTATAAAAACAAGTTGGGGGATCATCAGTCATTTCTGCCCACTTAATCATTTGATCCAATTTATATTTAGGGCCCGTTTGGTAGGCGGTATTTGACAAAAAGAAATACAATGATAGTAAATTCATCCATTTGGTACGTGCCTATAAGTTTGTAAATTGGATATCAAATCATTCCTCGTGGGCTTATATGAAACCATGCTATATGTCTTGGTTTACTGACAAAAATCAAATCAACCATTTAAAATTTAACATTTATTACTGATATGCATGTTTACATGCTACTTTTTAGTTTTATATTATAAGCAAATGAAACTTTTAACTATATATTAATATTAAATAAAAATCAATTCCTAAATACATTTTACAAAACAAACAACATTAATACTATCAATCATTTTTTATTACTTTCAATCTAAACCAAATCCAAATCTTATTCTAACCCCATCATCATACCAAACGGGCCCTTAGCTAATAATCCTTTATATCTGTCACTGATATAGACATAATATCAATGACTCTTATTGGATAACCAAATTAGATAGTAATCAAAAGACACGACGTTAAGCCTTATGGATATGACCATATGTTAAAACACAGTTCTTTTACCGTATAGACAAAAAATGAAAGTAATAGATCATCTTAATCAAAATCCGTCTTAGATCAAAAGTGATAAACTGCTTTATCAATGAACAAGCGATAGAAACACATAATGTGTTTTGACTTGGTGGTGGCGACGAAGATCGGTGGTGGTAGCGGCCGGTGGACTTGAAATATAATTAACGAAAATACCCAAATTGGCCAAAAAATTAAGTTGGATGACTTTTTATACAAGAAAAAAGTGTGATACCTTGATTGAAAATAATTATTAAGTTGAGTACATTTTTTTGTGCCATTTACCCATCAAATATTAAATAAAAGGTTCATATAAAACCACTTAATTTGATAAACACTCATTTTCACATCTATCTATCTCTACTTTACATAAATAAAAAACGATATTTCATACAATTTAAAAACATAAAAATGAGTCAAATTGTTTAACAAAATATCATTTTAAATTTTATGTTTAAATTAGTGGTCTTAAGTTAGAGATGTTTGTTTCATTTACCACCAAATAAAGATTGTCTTGTGTTTTTAAATTGAAATTTTTAGTTTTAAGTTTTAACTGGCATGATTTTATTTTGGTGTTTAAGTGTCATACGATTTTAGCTTTCCCTTTTAAGCATATCACATTTGACTAAATTCAATATATAGCGAACATATTCTACTATATTCAGTGGCGGACTCAAAACTAAGAGTCATCAGGTTTATTTTATGAAAAATACCAAAAATCATAACTCAAAAATTAAGGACCATGTTCTAAAAAAAATCGATAGCGATGGTCTGCCAGAACCATAAGAGGGGAATATTTCACCATTCCATGGAGTCATCATATTGCCTTCGATCACATTTGTAGTGAAAAAGGCTCGAAAAACATAATTTTACACTACGCAAGAAAAATCCATGAAGTTTTCGTGCACGTCGAGAACTCCCCTCAGCACGCCTCGGACTATATTTAATTTTGTAAAAGAAAACAGTAAAATAAATTGTTGAAGAAGATTATATAGATGTAAAAGAAACCCATACTTTTTGATATATTTTACCAAGAAAGAAAAGTAAATTACTAGAATGCATTGGTTTTATCTGCTGGAAACCACTAGTAGACCCCAAGTAACTACTAGTACCAAACATAAGACTTAAACACCAACCAAAACATAGAAACAAAAGAATAAGTCAAGGACCAAAACTAAACTTCCCCCAAACACAACACAATACCCCTCCAATTTCACTAGCAGGGTGTTTGTTTCGGCTTACGAAACATAAGCTCATTTGAGCTTATATTTCATAAGCCCTAATTTTTCGGCTTATTTTGAAACTGCTTATTTGATAACTTTATTCATTGCGGCGTTTATGTTAGTTTATTATACAACTTATATATAGCCCTTTAAGTCTCAATTAAGCCAAGAAATTAGGGCCTTAGTGAAGATATAAATAGATATGAAATCAAATAGTTTAATTCAGGGCTTATATTCATAATCACTTAATTTTTTGGCTTATCTGAGTCTGGTGGGCTTCTTATATAATGCTCGATTTTGATTTTATAAACTATTATATAAGTCCTTTAATGTCTCAATAATAAGCCAAGAAAATTCATGGGCTTATGTGAAATATAAAGCTTTATAATAGGTTTATGTGTATTAGCCGAGCTAAATAAATATCATACCCTCATAAGGAAAAATACACACACATTCGTTTCCTAAAACTTTATTTCTCGCCAGATCTAAACGGCATTAATTCACTTTCTTCTCACCTCGCCGCCATGAATAATCACCATTCTCCGATGAGTATTATTAATAATAACAATCACCCAGGTAATAATCCATAACCTTCACTAATCTAACACATCACCACTATGTTGTAAATACGACTACTGGTCCTCTAACACATAGTCTCATCCGTTACGATTATTATTCTTTAATTTCTTTTTCATTTATATTACTTTATTTTAACTATCATGATCCGCATGGTTATATGTATAATCAATAATTATAGTTGTATTTATTATTATTCATTATGTCAGTGTGGGTCCCCATAGGCGTTAAGGTTTTTTCGTTTTTACGAGGTGTAATTAATTACTACGGTTAAATTCCGTTCAAAATAGTCATAATTAGTTACTGAGGTTTAATAAAATAGTAGATTATCAGCTACTCCGTTTTTATTTTATTTTATTTTTGGGTCAATCACTCTACAGATAAACGGCTACACACATTTTTTTGGGTTTAATATTATAGTGGTAAATATCAACATAAAATTCTTATCTGTTTGGGCCATTTTAAAAGAAGGGATTCTGAAGTTTTGCTACTCGTAATTGCTTTTCGTAATAGGTATATTGCATTATGGTTTTTCCATATGGCAAAACTTATACAACAATACTCTTATAGCTATCGTATCTATAGACAATGTTTCCAGTCTCTTGGATGCAACGCCATGAAATGAATACCCTGTTTTCCTACCTATCAGAACAAGCAAACAGAGATGTCAAATTCATTTTCTAAGGCGTTTTTATGTAAAACATAATCGTTTGGCAAAAAGCAAAACTCAACCAATATGCCCATAAGGAATTTTCAAATGTTAAGTGCCTCATATGTCTGTTCCTTTCCTTGTCTTATGTTTTTGTCACTCCCCAAAAATCAATTGAGCAAAAGAAGATAACATGAGAGAAATTTAGTCAAAATAAATACCGAAACCTGAATGCTTGAATCATCCTAAGTATTTCTTCTTCAAGGATAGAAATCACCATCACTCAAAAACAACATTCCACGCACTCAAGTTCATAATCTTCTTCAGGATATTATTCTTCAGCCTGGTCAAATTGAAAATCCATGCTGAGTAATTTTAATTTAAGCCAAATTGATAAATAATGATTTCGGAGGGTACCTTTGGTGGAGACTTCACAAGATGACGGTAGAAATTACTATTAATCTTGAAACAACACTGGTTGTGGTTTCCAAATCCAAGACGTGGTGGTCTGTATTTTAAAGAAAAAAACTCACGTCGTTGTTTCCTCAATAAAAGACTAGACTTCTTGTTTTGTATGACGCTCATCTCTGAGAAGAAAAAAAAATACGACTTATTTGGCTTTAACATTATAAAAATATATGTGCAATCATACACTATGTGTGAATAAATAAAATTCGGAAGAATATTTACTTTGTTTGCTTGACATTCTTTTCTTATCTTTATTGTGCAAATGTGGAGGATGATTCTGCAGCGCAAAGATCAAGTGAGATATATAAAGGTCATGAACATATGTGTTTTCAGGACAAACAACAAAGCAAATATAACATGGATGATATCAAAGAAAGATATATAAACATATTTTGTAGCAGTAACTAGTTAGATGATAAAAATGAAACCACTGAGCAGCATAACTGATACCCACTTCTGATACCCACTTCTGATAACGTATAGTATGAGCACCAAGCTTACTGGGTTTAGTTCATAATATACGTATATGGGCCCAGGCCCAATACAACACCCATACAACAAATGCTTGACGCTAAGCCTGACAAAGGGTCGACGTTCTCTCGGAGATTTCAAAGCGCACGCCGAGTATCTGTTTTTCAGCGCACCCGTGCGCCTACGCGGGACTAAAACTGATCCGCCTGTGAAGAACTCTCGTCGTCCGCATATACACGATTTATCGTGGACCCTGGCTCGAACAATGTTGACCCTACTTATCCGTACGCCGTCACACCTTTATAATCATTTATAAATCAAAATAAAATAATAAATAGAATAAATAATTATAAACAATAACTAAGTTACAAGAAATACTCAGCGAACCATAGTACGAGGACACCTATAAATAGGAGTCACTGTACTATCCCTAAGGTACATTTTCTGTTTCTAACCATTATACTCTATACGAATCACTTGACTTGACATTCTTCCATGACAAACTTATGTGTGTAACCTATAACTCTATGCCGGAGCTTAATCGTGGGGTCTCGTCCTCCATCGGTTAGGCTGAACGGTTCTACTTTGTAAGATTGTGCTAAGAACATCACCATTCTCATGCTCTAGTAACAAGCATGCAAGTTATCTCAAGTCGCGCTATTGATGAAGTCCCGTCCCGAGAAGAGACTTGACACTGTGGTATCTACCAAACAGATTTTTGTTCACTATACTATTATGTTGAGCCGCTATTCCGCGATGCAGCCGACGCTACCTATCGTTTCTCTAAAGAATCTCACATAACGCCTACTACCACGAAATCACATCTTCACAATACAACTCAGCCTACTGTCGCGTGATCCGGACATCACAGGGGTGGTGGAATGGATTCCCAGGGATGTGAAGAACCTTATGTTCTGATGGAGTGCTTGAGAGGATAATGGGCGTCGAAAAATTATCACCGCAACCTCTTGCGCTCATCGCCTCACTAAAGAGTGCAAGTGAAGAAAGGCAGAATGGATAGTACTCATTGCGGTTAGAAGCACGGCCTTGATGCTATAGGCCGCTAAGAGTCCGGAGTTAAGATAAGCAAATGTTCATGAAGTAATCGCACTATCAGAATCCAAAACACCAACTACCCGATCTAGAACCTCCGAAGAAAGGCACGGAGGCTGGTATTCCCGAAGCCCATCATCAATCGCAGGTTTCAAAGATCTGATAGAGATAAGATCCCCTTCCACCGCCATGGCCGGGTTCCCTCTTGGGGCCCGCGCAGCTGAAGAGTGTGGTCTGTTTAAATAGATGGAGATGAAAGGTAGCAGTTACATTCCTGCGCTTGCTTCTGATAGTCATCGGCGAAAGTCCCAATGCACAAGAACCTGTAGTGTTGATTCGAATACGTAGAAGGCGTCTAAAATAGCAAACATCCTTATCGTGCATACTTTAGTCTCAATAAATCACACCTTCTCGTGCAACTAGCCAATACTCGGAAAGCGAGGACAGTGAAGGAGGCCACTGGAAATCTAAGTTAAGAAGGCAGAAATCAAACACCTATGAAGATGATCTCTATCAGCCTTGGACATGTGAGGAAAGAAATCCTTTCACACTGCGGATCCGGCACTTTAGTCTCCCGAGGACTAGGATGCCCAGCCATGTCAAAACATACGACGGAAGTGGAGATCCGGAAGACCACCTAAAGTTATTTCAATCGGCCGCAAGAACAGAAGGTTGGGCAATGCCGACATGGTGTCACATGTTCAACTCAACCCTCACCGGGAATGCCAGAGTTTGGTTTGACAAGTTACCAAAAGAGTCGATTGATAGCTATGAAGATTTAAGGACAGCATTTAGGGAAAACTATCTTCAGCAAACAAAGCACATCAAAGATCCGGTGGAGATACACCACATCAAGCAAAGGGACGGAGAATCCACGGAGGACTTCATGGAAAGATATAAGGCAGAAGTCCTGGACGTAGAAGGTGCTCCGGAATGCATGAGAATCTCCGGATTTATGCACGGAATAACGCACCCTGGGTTGATCAAGCGTCTATATGAAAGAATCCCGAGATCTGTGGATGAAATGTATAGAATGACTACGTCTTTCCTACAAGGGGAAGTTGCTGCGCTCAGTCACGGTCGAAGGAAAGCATCTTCATCATGAAAACCGTCAGAGGGGGGGACTAACCGACTTTCAAGAAAGGCTTCAAAAATAAGTAAAGACCGGATCGTAAGCCAGATAGATTCTCACTCCTCACTAAAACACCAAAAGAAATTTTCGCTCTAGAAAAAGGAAAGTTCAAAGCTCCACCCCCAATGGTAACTCTGGTGGAAAAAAGGGATCCGAGCAAGTACTGCAAATTTCATTCAGATACAGGACATAACACGAACGAATGCATGCAGCTGAGAAAACAAATAGATGAAATGATCAAGGCTGGAAAACTGTCGCATTCATTAAGGAATTAAAACAGAACGAGAAGACAAAAGCACCGAAAAAAGGGGACGCGTCCGGAAAGGATAAACCTTTGACCTATACTGATGATCCAACCATGGGAAAGAGTGGCCAAGCCCAGGATTACCCAGAGCTTCTCTTCGGAGACGGCAATGTCTTTTCCACCTCTGAGTGAAGAAGACGGGACGGAGAGCCCGATGATCATCGAAGTCGAAATGGGCAGACACTTTGTGCATAGGGTATATATTGACGGTGGAGCATCCTCAGAAGTATTGTATGAACATTGCTTCGTAAAAATCCGCAAAGAGATAAGGGATCAAATGGTGCCGTCCACCACTCACCTTATCGGGCATTTTTTTATTTCAGCGGAGAGACAATTTGGCCGCTGGGCCAGATAATGCTAGTAAAAATAGGTGTGAGTACACTCCACCTCCGCTTTGGTTGAACTTCATGGTTATCAGGTCACCATAACAACACAATGCAATAATAGGCAGGCAGGCATAAGAAATCCGCGCCATCCATTTGCACACGGAAGTTGAAAATTTCCCGTTGAAGGAGGCATGGTAAACGGTACAGAGTAGTAGGGTTATTCCTATGGAAGTGCTTTGATCTCCGGGCCTAGCACCCAGCCTCCTCGCAGTCAAACCCATGTACTGGATGAGAAAATAAATTTAGCAATTCTACCCGGAGTACCCTGAACAGCAGTTGCCATAGGATCAACATTAACAGAAAAAGGGGAAAGAACTAGGTTCCTTGCTAAACAAACACTTGGATATTTCGCCCTGGAGCCCTTGATATGACGGGGTCCCACGAAACATTCGCGGAACCACCGTTTGAATATCCGGGAGGGATATTCCCCAGTCAGGCCCCAAAAAGAAAAAAGGACAGGCACCGGTAAAGAAATAAGGCAATCCAAGGAAATAACAGGGGGAAAAAAGTGGAAAAATTAGTATGGGAAAAACGATGGGGGGGGGAAAATTAATGAAGGAGGTCCATTATCACAGTTGGCTATCTAATCCGGTAATGGTCAAAAAGCATGACGGGACTTGGCGAATGTGTGTGGACTTCAAAGATCTTAACAATGCATGCCCCAAAGATTGTTATCTATTACCAGAAATAGACTGGAAGGTGGAGTCCCTCTGTGGGTACTCTTTTCAAATTGTTTCTTGGGATGCATTACAAGGGGTATCACAGAGTAAGATGGGCAAAAGAGGCATGAGAATAAAACGGCGTTCTAACCAAGCCAAGGAATATTTGCTATTCTAAAATGTCGTTCGGTCTAAAAAAGCCGCGATCCACATATCAACGATTTAGTGGATAAAGCATTCCAAAGGTCAAATGGGTAAATGTAACCTGAACGGTATTGTCGGTGACCTGGTTATAAAGAGCCACACGAAAGAAGAAATCATCCGGAATAACAGAAACATTCAAAACCCTTCGGCAAATAAACATGAAATTGAACCCCAAGAAGTGCACTTTCGGAATGCAGGAAGGAATGTTCTTGGGCTACAAAGTAAGCACCAACGGTTGAAAGCATGTCCAGATAAAGCAGACGCGGTCCTCAGCTTGCCAAGCTCCGAGATGCATCAAGGACGTGAGAAGCTAAATGGAAAATTAGCAAGCTTAAACAGATTCTTGTCAAAATCAGCAGAAAAATCATTACCTTTTTTCAAAACCTTGAAAAACTGCACAAAAAAGAGCGATTTTCAATGGACACCAGTAGGCCGAAGGAGGCCCTTCAAGCAATGAACAAGCTATATTGCAGAACTCCAACACTTATCGCTCCAAGGAACGTGAGGAGTTAATCATATACTTGGCTGCAGCAAAAGAAGCGATCAGCGCGGTCTCCCCCCCCCGTGAGGACGGAAAGAGAGGCAGGCAAATATAGTATATTTTGTAAGCCGCACTCTACGAGGCCCGGACGGTCAACTATACCCCTATGGGAAAAGTTGTGTTAGCCTTGCTCATGCATAGCAAACGATTGAAAGATACTTCCAGGCACCACACGGTCGTTGTATTAACAAGCTCCAACCGATAATGCAATGTTGTCAAGTTTGAGAAGATCTGGAAGAGGCTGAAGTGGAGTTCGAGTTAGAAGGATATGACATCCAATACAGACCAAGGACCGCAATCAAAGGCCAAATATTGGCGGATTTTATTGTGGAACGACCGGAAGAAGAGTCTCCGGACGAACTCATGGCAGAACCAGAGGTACTACCAGAGCCGTGGACTTTGTTCACAGACGGCTCGTCCTGCGTAGACGGCTCCGGGGCAGGTCTGATACTAACAAATCCGGAAGGGGCAGAATTTACATATGCCATGAGATTTATATTCGGAGGCCACAACAACGAAGGCCGAATAGAAGCACTAATAGCCGGTTCCGATCGCGAGCAAATGGGTGTAAAGAACTTACAAGCAAATGTTGACTCAAGACTGGTGGCCAATCAAGTTAACGGTTTTTACACCGCCAAAGAGTCAGGCATGGTCCAGTACTTGAACAAAGTAAAAACACTCGCAAAAAGCTTCAAGGAATTTTCCATCAAACAAATACCACGAAGTGAAAACAAGAAAGCAGATGCCCTGAGCAAGATCGCATCCACAAGCTTCGCGCATCTTAACAAACAGGTGCTCGTGGAAGAATTGAAGGAAAAGTCCATAAACGAAAAGGAAATTCTTGACGTGGTGGAAGAAGAAGGTAACACATGGATGACACCCATATACGAGTACCTGACAAAAGAAATCCTTCCGGAGGATACAAAAGCCAGAGCGGTACCACCGAGAAACGCGGTCGTATGCCATGATCAATGGAACCCTGTACAAGAAATCCTTTTTAGGTCTATGGCTCCGGTGCGTCGGACCACTCCAAGCAAACTATGTCCTAAGAGAGATACATGAGGGGTCATGCAACATGCATTCCGGCCCTAGATCTGTGGTTGCCAAGGTAATCCAAACAGGATATTACTGGCCGACAATGCATATGGACGCAAGGAATTTGATAAGGGAATGCAATGACTGTCAAATACACCGTCCCGTCCCAAGAAATCCGCAGCAGAACTTGACCCCAATCACGTTCCATGGCATTTTATAAGTGGGGGATAGACATAGCCGGACCTTTCCCGGAAGGACCAGGTAAAGTCAAATTCTTAATTGTTGCCATCGATTATTTTCACAAATGGATCGAGGCAAGCCGTCGCAACCATCACTGGCAATCAAGTGAAGAAGTTCGTATGGATACATTGTCTGCAGATTTGGCCTACCAGAGAAATCCTTATCAGACAATGGAAAGGCAGTTCTGGGAAATCCATTTAAAGATTGGTGTGAGAAACTGTGCATCCGCCAATGCTTCGCCTCTGTGAAACACCCGCAAGCAAATGGTCTAGTTGAAAGAGCAAATAGAAGCTTAGGAGAAGGAATAAAAGCACGGCTTGAGGAAAAAAGCAAAGATTGGATAGAAGAACTTCCGCATGTCCTATGGGCTCACCGTACAATGATCAAGTCAAGTAACGGGGAAACACCATTCTCGTTAACATACGGCACGGAAGCTGTCATCCCGGCGGAGATAGGCATGCCAACACTTCGGACCGCGGAGGTGGATCAAGCCAGTAACAACGAAGCTTTGGGAATCAACTTAGACCTAATAGAAGAAAGAAGGGAGCAAGCAGCCATACAAGAAGCAAAAAGCAAGAAAAAGATGGAAAAATATTACAACTCAAGAGTCCGCGGAACGAGCTTCAAACCGGGCGAAATGGTCTACCGCAACAATGAAGCAAGTCATGCCAAGGACGGAGGTAAACTTGGACCCAAGTGGGAGGGACCATATGAAGTTAAAGAGTCGCTTGGAAAGGGAGCTTACAAACTAAAAGACCGCAAAGGAAATGACATGCCGAGGACATGGAACATTTGTAATCTCAAAAAATGTTATATACATGAAATGTAAGAATTCGCCCGGCACATGATGCTCCGAAGGGCAATATCTGTATTTATTCGCATCTTGTAATATTTTGAATTTCAATGAAAAAGTGGGGATTAGCTACCCTCACAAGTTTTAAATTTTAAATTATCTTTACTTTGCAAAGTTATATTAATTGTTAAAACATGCATGCAAGGAGCCATGCTCCACAAAAATATTATCCCGTATAATAAAGGTTGAGCAACCTCAAAATTAGCTCAGGCGCGTAAGAGGTATTGCAAGCCCGACGCCGGGAGAATAACCCACAAATATTCATAAGACTATCTATTTACGAAGTAACCTGTAATAGACATAGTTAGCGAACATAACACCAAAAAGCGTGTTATATGGGTCGGACCTACACGAATCCCGTACGGAATATAATATTAATAAACTTTACAAATTAATGTCAATTTAACAACAAAGCCGCATGGGCCACATACGGCCATTGGCATACAAATATAAAAACCATGTCTGTCTCGGCAAAATCTCAAAACGAAGATCTTCTAGGTGGGGCATACAAACCACACTTCCCAAATATTCATCCGTGTCTAAATCTTCAACAGAAAAAGCAACTGCAGATGTGCTAGCTTCACCCAATAAATTCTGAGAGGACAAAGGATGGGAAACTATATCCACCATCAACCGACGAAGAGCTGCGGCATGCTTCCTCGCACCCTCGGCACGGTTGTGAACGTTAAGAAGCGCAAAGGATAAAGAGGTTTCCCCGACAATAGCATTCAGATCGGCATAATAGATTGGGACGGAGAGTTGATCGAGGCACGGCTGAAGATAAGCAGCTTCAGGGAGATTTGCCAAAGGTCCGTCCAGCAAAAAACAATCAAGACTCTCATCCACCCGGAATTTTTTTCCCTTTCTTGGACTTCAACAAAGGAATCAAGGGAAAATCCGCTTCTTCAAGAGCTCTTACCGCATCAAAATAGTTGTTCTTGGCAGTCTCAGGATTGTATGCCACGACGGCGGAAAGTGGAGTTCCAGCAATTCCATGTTCATGTCCGGCCGCTAAACCCTCTTGCATACCATAATCCACGGCTCGGCCTAAAGCATGACCCAAAATTCCTTGGTACTCAGGGGATTTCAAACATTTAACCATAGCAAGTTCCATCCCGTAGGTCAGCAGCCATCTTCGTCCAGCTAGAGCAGTCAGGTAAGCAGGGTAAAATTCTCCCTCTAGACGACCGGACACATCCATCACGTGTGCCTCAAGATCGGCTACACGATTGTACAACTCCTGAGCTTGTTCTTCCTGCTGGGCTTCCATCTTCTCTTTAAAATCACGAAAAGCGGAATGAAGAGTAGAAACCTGCAAAAAAGGGATGTTAATATTTTTTTTAAAAAAGAGAAAAAAAAACCCCGTAAGAACGGGTAAGTCATACCTCAGGGAACAAGCCATCATTTCGAGGGACCAAGGGAGAAATCAAGCTCTAGCCCCACCCCAGGCAGCTTGAGAGTCATCAAGGGCGGACTTGAGATATGAAGCACGAGAATCAAGGAGGGAGATGTCAGTATCCTTCTGTGAAACAACATTCTTTAGAGCCGACACCTCCGCGCTCAAAAGGGATTTATCCGCAGCCAAACGGAAAAACCTGATTCAGGAGACGGAGGAAACCTCCCGCGGACTCGTCTCCTTCTCCTCCAGCAAAGGACTTCATCTAGCAATCTCAGCATCCTTTTCTTGAAGAGAACCCCCCGAGCTCCATACTTACCTCGAAGCTTCTCTTAAGTTCCAGCTCATGTTCTGCTACATGACCTTCACCTCCGACCCAAGACATATCTGTCGCGCCGCTCCCACATTAAACTCCTCAAACAATTGATCATAATCCATATTGCGGAGTGTGGAGAAAAAGCCGGGGGGAGTGACACGATCAACCAACGTTCGACAAGAAAGCCGTAATCTAGCAGAGAGTCGTTGGTTATGCCAGCGAGGGACTATACCAACGCTTGGCATCTTCAGATCAGACGGACCGTCTTCATAGAACGAGTCAGTCGACTCCTCGACGTCTCCGGCTGAGAAGACCCGCCCACGCCCGACGTGGGTAAAACAAGCGTCTTGCCCCGGCTAGAAGTCACAATATCAGCAGTAGTGTACACGGGGGCATTCGCAGCGCAGGAACTAGCAAAAAATAATGTTAAGTACAGGTACAGAAAAAATCAAAGAAAAATGGCAAGCACGAATGTACCTCGACACGGTAACATGGGTGGGGATGTCCGCTGGAGAAGAAGCCCCTAATGTAAGGGAGCCTTCCGGGAGTTGTTGGTGACAGATTTTATTTCTGTATATGGGACTTGTAGAGGAGTTGAAGAAGTCATTGTAGGTATTTTTGTTTTAAAATTAATGGATTGAGAACTAGATAGGAGATTTGTTAATCAGGGAAGTAACATATATAACTACTACTTTATTAAACAAAAGATTGTTTGCATTTGTTGGCTTGTCCCGGGAGCAGGTACCAACAGCTAATGGCCGGCCTAGTTAATCGCGCACATTAAGTTTTTAATAATACTTTGTTCTATCGATGACATGGCTCTTGATTATTAAAATTACAATTACAGATATTAAAATCACACTTGCAGCAAACGTCAAAATTCTCTTTTCTGAATTTTCTTACAAAACAAAATTTTGGTCCATCTAAAGCTTAAAATCAACATGTTCAGTTAAAATAAAAACGTTGCAAAACAAGATAGTTAAAAACTGAAATCCATTAAAAAGAAAGTTCAGCAATGTTAGTAGTAATAAATAAAACTGCTTGACTGAAACCTCTCCTGGATTGGGCTGTAATTTGTTAAAGACTAATTAGAATTGAAAACATTTCTGAACAAGGCATCCACAATGCATTATATTTTTCAAGGAAATCATCATCTAATTTTTTTCAAAAATCACTCACAAAGTCACAATGCATTACACCTTACCCAGTTTGATAAATGTCCACATCACTATCTAATTTTTAATTACTTTCAATTTCCTATAACTGATGACGTATAATGGGTATACCAAGCCTCTGGGCTTGGGCCACATTATCACTTGGGCTTTTTGGCTAAACCTATCAATAACAGGCCATGGTGTGTGGGCTTCGGCCCCGAACCTAGCGACCCGTCCGTGGATCCATTTGTAGTCGATCCGTCCGCGGATCCACTTGTAGACGATCCGTTCGCGGATCCACCTATAAGACGATCCGTCCGCAGAACATCTGCGTCCGTTCAAAACGATTGACGCGGACCCTTGCCCGACAAGGGACCCACTCCGGCCATTACTAAAGTAACCGAAATACCAGGAAACCCTAGTACTAGACACCTATAAATAGGGGTCACAATACATCCCAAAAGGTAAACAAATTTATTCTAATTCTATTGACACATATTCTGACAATGAATACTTACCTCTCACGCGGAGTCTAATGTGGGGTCCGTCCCACGGTAAGGCTAACGGTTTACTTTTAATTGTGTAGAAAAATCATCCACTTCTCTTGCTCTAGTACAAGATCTAGTACTCCCAGTCGCTGGAAGCCGGACCTGACAAGAGACTTTGACACGCTACCCAGCCAACACGATATTTTGTACTAACAAAGGGCGCCATCCGTCGGGACCCTACACAACCACGTTTTCTAAAAACTCATCATGAGCACTCACGAACAAATCACAAACAATCCACGTCCGCCGTGAGGAACACAGGGGGAAGGAATGGTCCCCAGGGGCTTGAGGAACCTATGTCTGACGAGATTCTTAAGGAAGTGTGCGACAAAAATTATCATCAACTTTTGCCGCTCATCGCTGAAAAGATGCAAAAAGAAAAAGAGCAGAAAGACAAACTCAACGCGGTAAAAGCACGACTGATCTATGGCGAAGAATCCGGGATTAAGATAAGAAGTCGTGAAGAATCGCACTACTCTGAATTAAAGTTCACCAAACCGCCCGAACAAGAAACCTAGAAGACGGCACGGAGCGGTATTCCCGAAGCCCCATCACCGCACGCCAGTGTATTAAAAAGACTCAAGAGAAATAGATCCCCTCACCGCAGCCCGGCCGCGGGAAGAAGGGGGGCGTGTTTAATAGGTTGGGAAGAAAGGAGCCAGTTACATCGCGCGTTTCTGATAGTCGCTCGGCGAATCCCCAGCAAAAAAGAACTGAAGTTGAAACAGAAGCGTCACACAAAGGCAAAACACCTTCCTTCGTGCGGACTAGCCAATACTCAGAAAGTGTGGGAAGTGAGGAGGTCACTGCGAAAATCTAGTCAAGCAGGCAGAAATCAAACACACTATGAGATTGATCTTATCAGCCTTGGACATATGAGGAAAGAAATCCTTTCACACTACGGATCCGGCACTTTAGTCTCCCGAGGACTAGGATGCCCAGCCATGTCAAAACATACGACGGAAGCGGAGATCCGGAAGATCACCTAAAGTTATTTTAATCGGCCGCAAAAACAGAAGGTTGGGCAATGCCAACATGGTGTCACATGTTTAACTCAACCCTCACCGGGAATGCCAGAGTTTGGTTTGACAAGTTACCAAAAGAGTCGATTGATAGCTATGAAGATCTAAGGACAGCGTTTAGGGAAAACTATCTTCAGCAAACAAAGCACATCAAAGATCCGGTGGAGATACATCACATCAAGCAAAGAGACGGAGAATCTACGGAGGACTTCATGGAAAGATATAAGGCAGAAGTTCTGGACGTAGAAGGTGCTCCGGAATGCATGAGAATCTCCGGATTAGCCACGAATTAAACGCACCCTGGGTTAATCAAGCGTCTATATGAAAGAATCCCGAGGTCTGTGGCGAAAATGTATCGCATGACTACGTCTTTCCTAAAAGGGGAAGTTGCTGCACTCAGTCACGTCCGGAGAAAGCATCTTCATCATGGAAACCGTCAGAGGGAGGGGACAAACCGACTTTCAAGAAAGGCTTCAAAAATAAACAAAGACCGGATCGTAAGCCAGATAGATTCTCACTCCTCACTAAAACACCAAAAGAAATTTCGGCTCTGGACGATAAATGGAAAGTTTCAAGCTCCACCCCAATGGTAACTCCGGTGGAAAAAAAAAGGGATTCCGAGCAAGTACACGCGAATTTTCATCAGATACAGGACATAACACGAACGAATGCATGCAGCTGAGAAAACAAATAGATGAAATGATCAAGGCTGGAAAATTGTCACAATTCATCAAGGAATTAAAACAGAATGACAAGCCGAAAGCACCAAAAAAAGGGGAAGCGTCCGGAAAGGATAAACCTTTGACTATACTGATGATCCAACCATGGGAAAGAGTGGCCAAGCCCAGGATTACCCAGAGCTTCTCTCCGGAGACGGCAATGTCTTTTCCACCTCTGAGTGAAGAAGACGGGACGGAGAGCCCGATGATCATCGAAGTCGAAATGGGCGGACACTTTGTGCATAGGGTATATATTGACGGTGGAGCATCCTCAGAAGTATTGTATGAACATTGCTTCGTAAAACTCCGCAAAGAGATAAGGGATCAAATGGTGCCGGCCACCACTCACCTTATCGGATTCAGCGGAGAGACCATTTGGCCGCTGGGCCAGATAGCCTTGCTAGTAAAAATAGGTGATGAAGTACACTCCACCTCCGCTTGGATGAACTTCATGGTTATCAGGTCACCATCCCAACACAATGCAATAATAGGCAGGCCAGGCATAAGAAAAATCCGCGCTGTACCATCAACAGCACACGGAATGTTGAAATTTCCCGTTGAAGGCGGCACGGTAACGTTACAGAGTAGTAGGGTTATTCCTATGGAATGTGCTATGATCTCCGGACCTAGCACCCAGCCTCCCGCAGCAAACCAAGTACTGGAAGAGAAAATAAATATAGCAATCCACCCGGAGTACCCTGAACAGACAGTTGCCATAGGATCAACATTAACAGAAAAAGGACGTAAAGAACTATGTTCCTTGCTCAAACAAAACTTGGATATTTTCGCCTGGAAGCCAGCTGATATGACGGGCGTCCCACGAAACATCGCGGAACACCGCTTGAATATCCGGGAGGGATATTCACCAGTCAGGCAAAAGAAAAGAGGACAGGCACCGGAAAGAAATAAGGCAATCCAAGAAGAAGTGGAAAAATTAGTGGACGCTGGAATAATGAAGGAGGTCCATTATCTAATGGTCAAAAAGCATGACGGAACTTGGCGAATGTGTGTGGACTTCAAAGATCTTAACAACGCATGCCCCAAAGATTGTTATCCATTACCGGAAATAGACTGGAAGGTGGAGTCCCTCTGCGGGTATTCTTTCAAATGTTTCTTGGATGCATACAAGGGGTACCACCAGATTAAGATGGCAAAAGAGGATGAAGAAAAAACGGCGTTCATAACAAGCCAAGGAATATTTTGCTATTCTAAAATGCCGTTCGGTCTAAAAAATGCCGGGTCCACATATCAACGATTAGTGGATAAGGCATTCCAAAGGCAAATTGGACGTAACCTGGAGGTATATGTCGATGACCTGGTTATAAAGAGCCGCACGGAAGAAGAAATCATCCGAGACATAACAGAAACATTCAAAACCCTTCGACAGATAAACATGAAATTGAACCCCAAGAAGTGCACTTTCGGAATGCAGGAAGGAATGTTCTTAGGCTACAAAGTAAGCACCAACGGGTTGAAAGCATGTCCAGATAAAGCAGACGCGGTCCTCAGCTTGCCATCTCCGAGATGCATCAAGGACGTGCAGAAGCTAAATGGAAAATTAGCAAGTTTAAACAGATTCTTGTCAAAATCAGCAGAAAAATCGTTACCTTTTTTCAAAACCTTGAAAAACTGCACAAAAAAGAGCGATTTTCAATGGACACCAGAAGCCGAAGAGGCCTTCAAGCAAATGAAAAAGCTTATTGCAGAACTCCCAACACTTACCGCTCCAAGGGAACGTGAGGAGTTAATCATATACTTGGCTGCAGCAAAAGAAGCTATCAGTGCGGTCTTGATGACGGACAGAGAAGGCAGGCAAATACCAGTATATTTTGTAAGCCGCACTCTACGAGGCCCGGAAGTCAACTATACCCCTATGGAAAAGTTGGTGTTAGCCTTGCTCAGTGCAAGCAAACGATTGAAAAGATACTTCCAAGCACACACGGTCGTTGTAATAACAAATCAACCGATAAAGCAACTGTTGTCAAGTTCGGAAATATCCGGGAGGATGCTGAAGTGGAAGTTCGAGTTAGAAGGATATGACATCCAATATAGACCAAGGACCGCAATCAAAGGCCAAATATTGGCAGATTTTATCGTGGAACGACCGGAAGAAGAGTCTCCGGACGAACTCATGGCAGAACCGGAAGTACTACCAGAGCCGTGGACTTTGTTCACAGACGGCTCGTCCTGCGTAGACGGCTCCGGGGCGGGACTAATACTAATAAATCCGGAAGGGGCAGAATTTACATATGCCATGAGGTTTAGATTCGAGGCCACTAACAATGAAGCCGAATATGAAGCACTAATAGCCGGTCTCCGGATCGCAGAGCAAATGGGTGTAAAGAACTTACAAGCAAATGTTGACTCAAGACTTGTGGCCAATCAAGTTAACGGTTTTTACACCGCCAAAGAGTCAGGCATGGTCCAGTACTTGAACAAAGTAAAAACACTCGCAAAAAGCTTCAAGGAATTTTCCATCAAACAAATACCACGAAGTGAAAACAAGAAAGCAGACGCCCTGAGCAAGATCACATCCACAAGCTTCGCTCATCTTAACAAACAGGTGCTCGTGGAAGAATTGAAGGAAAAGTCCATAAATGAAAAGGAAATTCTTGACGTGACATAGTGGAAGAAGAGGTAACACATGGATGAACACCATATGCGAGTACCTGAAAAGGTAATCCTTCCGGAGTGATACACAGAAGGCCAGGAGGGTACGACGGGGAAAGCGGTCAGGTATGCCATCGATAAACGGAACCCTGTACAAGAAATCCTTTTTAGGTCCATGGCTCCGGTGTGTTGGACCACTCCAAGCAAACTATGTCCTAGAGGAGAAACATGAGGGGTCATGCAGCTTGCATTCGCCCAGATCGTCGGTCGCCAAGGCGATCAAACAGGGATATTACTGCCGACAATGCTTATGGATGCAAGGAAAATTGATAAAGGGAATGCAATGTACTGTCAAGTGACCGCCCGTCCAAGAAATCCGTAGCAGAACTTGACCACCCTTCATCGTCCCATGGCCATTTTATAAAGTGGCGGGATAAGACATTGGGGGATAGACATAGCCGGACCTTTCCCGGAAGGACCAGGTAAAGTCAAATTCTTAATTGTTGCTATCGATTACTTCACTAAATGGATTGAAGCAAAGGCCGTTGCAACCATCACCGGTAATCAAGTGAAGAAATTTGTATGGGACAACATTGTCTGCAGATTTGGACTACCGGGGGAGATCATATCAGACAATGGAAAGCAGTTCCGTGACAATCCATTCAAAGATTGGTGTGAGAAACTGTGCATCCGCCAATGCTTCGCTTCCGTGAAACATCCTCAAGCAAATGGTCTAGTTGAAAGAGCAAATAGAAGTCTTGGAGAAGGAATAAAGGCAAGGCTTGATGAAAGAAGCAGGGATTGGATAGGAGAACTTCCGCACGTCCTATGGGCTCACCGTACAATGATCAAGTCAAGTAACGGGGAAACACCTTTCTCATTGACATACGGCACGGAAGCTGTCATCCCGGCAGAAATAGGCATGCCAACACTTCGCACCGCAGAAATAGATCAAGCCAAAAATAACGAAGCTCTGGGAATTAATTTGGACCTCATAGAAGAAAAAAGGGAGCAAGCAGCAATACAAGAAGCAAAAAGCAAGAAAAAGATGGAAAAATATTACAACTCAAGAGTCCGCGGAACAAGTTTCAAGCCGGGTGATATGGTCTACCGCAGCAATGAAGCAAGTCATGCTAAGGACGGAGGTAAACTTGGACCCAAGTGGGAGGGACCATACGAAGTTAAAGAGTCGCTTGGAAAGGGAGCTTACAAACTCAAAGACCGCAAAGGAAATGACATGCCGAGGACGTGGAACATTTGTAATCTCAAAAAATGTTATATACATGAAATGTAAGAATTCGCCCGGCACATGATGCTCCGAAGGGCAATATCTGTATTTATTCGCATCTTGTAATATTTTGAATTTCAATGAAAAAGTGGGGATTAGCTACCCTCACAAGTTTTAAATTTTAAATTATCTTTACTTTGCAAAGTTATATTAATTGTGAAAACATGCATGCAAGGAGCCATGCTCCACAAAAATATTATCCCGTATAATAAAGGTTGAGCAACCTCAAAATTAGCTCAGGCGCGTAAGAGGTATTGCAAGCCCGGCGCCGGGAGAATAACCCACAAATATTCACAAGACTATCCTAATAAAAGTATCACACGTGATATAAAAAGATAGCAACAACATTTATATACAACGGATATATCTAAAAAATTGTTGTAAAGTCGGTTACATGAAAAGTACCGCAACAAAAAGGCCACATACGGCCGCGGTATACACCTTAATAGGACAAACCATAAATATCCAGGATATTTTAATTACAAAAGGAACCGCAAGGTCACATACGACCGCGGGAAGAAAAACAAATACGCTCATAAAACAGCATCTCTAGCTTCATCATCCAGTTGGGAAAACGTAAGGCCATCTCCGGATGAGGCATCAATCTTTCCTTCACTTTCCGAACCTAGGATAGCGTTCTCCGGAACCACATCCGCTGAATCCGGATTATCGTAATCTTCAACAGAAACGGAAGGATCAGCAGGAGGAACAATGACTACAGTGGATAACACGTTAGTAGCGGGAACCTCAGCAGGCGGTTCAATCAAAGCCTCAGCGGATAAAGGATCATCAATGGACGCAAATACACCTTTCAAAAAGGGGAGACGTTCAATAAGATTTCTTTCCATTTTCTCCACTCGCCCACGGCATATATCCAAAGCAACAGACAAGGCTTGGCTCCCAATTATGACTTTATCCTGCTTATGATGGACAGGAACCATTAACTGACTGGCATCGGGTTGAAGATCGGTCATACCTAAGGTCTCAGCCACAACGTCATCCAAACGAAGAAGATCTATAATATCCCAAGTATTGGCATCCTTCTTAATGGAAAGCTCTTGAAGAAGCAGAAAGTTAAGGTCACGGAGTTCGCGGATGGCAGAATTAAAATCATCCTCCGCAGAAGGAATATAAGCCTCAAGATCAGTCAAACATCTACCAGCCTGCCCATGCTCAATCCCAGCGGCTAGGCCCTCCTGCATCCCTTTCTCTATAGCACGACCAAAAGCATGCCCAAGAGCCTCCATGTACTCATTCGAATTAAGGCACTTAACCACAAGAAGCTTCATCCCATGAGTTAGTAACCATCTCCGCCCCGCAATAACGTTGAGGAGGTGCGGATGGAAATTCTCTTGAAAGCGCATACAACACCGGGTGAAATCAGTATCAATCTCGGCCAATCTAGTCCTGAGGGGTTCCATAAGTTTATCTTGATATTCCTCTAACCGTTTCAAGAGATCCTCATACATCTCCAGCTTCTCACGGAGGTCTGTGGAAGAAACCTCCAGTTCATGCACCTAAGAAATACATGTATATATGTGTGAAGAGAGGAAAACACAAAATTATGAAGAAAATAGTTAAGGATGGAAAACTATACCTGATCAACAAGACTTTGATTCTGGGACTTCAAGGAGGAAGAAGATTCCCCTAATTCAGAAAGCTTATGATCTTTGTCAACAATAGCAGACTCAAGGTCCGTCACTTTCAGCTTTAAAGAATCACATTCTTGCTCAAGAAGAGTGTTGCGGTCCTTAGCAGAAGCAACTTCCCCTCGAAGAGAGTTCTCGGTGGCCTCGAGACCAGATACCTGAGCACGGAGTTGGGTCACTTCCGGCCGACCCTCCTTGCCCTAAAGAATTTGAGACTTCATAATCTTCAATCTCCTTATCTTTCCCTCCACAAAGTGTTTTTCTCCTCCGCAAGGGTTCTCCATTTCCTCTTCTCCAAGATATTATACTCCGCACGCATCCTCACCTCAGAGCTCAAACTCAAGTTGCGTGCGGTTGACACATTAAACTCAGTAAATAGTTGCTCATGCTCCATCCCGCGGACAGTCTTGAAGAAGGCAGGAGGAGTGAAGTGATCAATCATGTTGGCACACAAATGCCCGTCATTCATCTCAAAACCCTTGGTCACCGTCCACTCAGGAACATAAATTTCCTCTGAGCCGGCACCTACACTCTCCTCCGCACGGATGCTCCCGGCATCAAAACCACTACCCGATCTCCCTGTAAAAAGACTAAGAGTACGATCCGTCTTCTCAGATGAGCTTGAAGAACCAAAAACGGACGGATGCGGAGCACCCTTATCTTTGCTAATATCAGCAGGAATAGCCACCGTGGTAGCAACAGTAATAGCCTCAGTCATAATCGGAGCAGTAGACCTGACAAGAGAATCAACTTCAGGACCCGCAGAATTAGCGCCTGAGTGATGTGATGAATCAGAGAGGACTACGAACCTTACAGAAGGACCTATGGTTCGCAAGGAGGGGCCAGTCACGGAGTCAGTACGATCTCCGCCCTCCTCCAAAGGTGAAGCTGTCACGGAAGAAGTAATAAAGGGTAAGGTAGGAAGAGCTGGAACACCCTGTTCTACCGTTAAGCGAGAATCCTGAAGCAACCTGTTTAGAGCACTAAGAGACTTACCTCCAGTAACGGAACCACCAGCAGTCCCATAATCGGTCCTTAGTCTTTTGGGTGGATGGGGAGCGACAGGCAGTCCTTCACTGTCATAGACTACTCTCTTCTTCTTCGAACGCTGGGGCTTCGGAACGGTAGCTTCAGCAGATGTGGCAACGGGCACAGACGGCTCAACAATTGCCTGGCCAACGGCGGAATCAAACCCCTGATCTCCACCATCACCCACACTTGCATCTCCAACAAATTCCCTCTCCACACTGGCCGACAACTCTCCGGAGGAACGGACCACGGAGGTCGGAAGTAAGGTCACGGTGCGGTGTTTGGCCACGGTAACAATAGGTCCCTCATTTTCAGCCCTGGGTCTCTCAACAATCCTCACCTTACGGGGATCAGCAGTGCGAATGAAAGCATTCAAATCCATCACTAAAAAAAACAACAGGGAAAAAAGATAAGTGAAAACAAGAAAAAATAGGGAAAATGTAAACAATAATCAAGGTGCATACGGAAAGAAGAACCCACCCTCTCCGTCCTCATACTCAAAGCGGGGATAACTATCTTTATTCAAAAGGTAATTACGGCTTATGCCAACCCAGCAAAGAAATTCTTCCGGGAACCTAAGGAACGGAGAGGCTTGAGCAATAAGGGCATTAACATGCTCCACATTATATTCAGAGGGGGCAGGAGCTCGATCCTTTACAATATTGGAACCCGAAAACCAATTAAACCGAGCATTGGCAGGAACCACAAACTCATCAACCCAGAAAAAATGATCATTCCAATTCTTCACGGAATCTAAATTCTTGGAATAGCAGGCACGGACATTGGGACGCTTAGTGAACCCAAACCATCCGTTTTTGTAATTATGTGTATAAAAATAACGAAACAAACCGACATCAGGCTCAATATTGCAAACGCGGCACAAGATTTCAAAATGGGAAACCTTGGCAGATCCAAACACGGATAATTGAGTAAATGGAATGCGGAAATGGGTGAGAACAGACACAAAGAAGGTAGAAAAAGGAATACGATAGTTGGCATAATCAAAGAATCGGGTGTACATTCCAACTTTACCAGCTGGTCTTTCATGCATAGTAGCATCAGAGCTTGGCAGTTGAGGATGGACTTCCTCGGGGACAAAATATTTTGCACAAATAGCATCAAGGTGTTCTTGTGTAAGAACACATTTGATAGATGTAATACTGCCCATAATAAAAAGCAAAGAGATTAACCTGAATCAAGAAGAAAGACTAGGACAAGAGGAACTATGCAGCTAGAAAACTTTGGAAATTTATCAACAATGGCGGAAGAATGAAAGAGATAAAAAAAGGAAACAGTAAAGCACGAATCGACTATTTATACCCATGGTATATTTAAGTTAGGTTCAGGTAGGATGACGACACGTGCCAGGACACTTCCCAATCAACGGCGCGAAAACATAGTAAAAAGATGATGATAACAGCTGGATAGGGGACCCAGGCGGTCAAATCATGCAGAAGATGAAAGGACATGAAGAGTCCACGTAGCCAACGACAAACTGCCAAAACGGTACAAAGACCGCGTAGTAACAGAAGGAGTAAGATTTGATCGCGGAACTTTAAGTCTAGTAATGCTCACCGCACGCTATAATTGTACCGCGTATGGTAAGCAAACTAGACTGGGGGGACTTGATAACGTATAGTATGAGCACCAAGCTTACTGGGCTTAGTTCATAATATACGTATATGGGCCCAGGCCCAATACAACAAATAGCTGGATCGCTAAGCCCGGCAAGGGTGACGCTCCGGATATGACAAAGGCGCACGCGAGTATCTTCTTGGCCGCACCCGTGCGCCTCGCGGACAAACACTGACCGCGGAAGAACACTCGCGTCCGCAAACAACGATTACACGTGGACCCTTGCCCGACAAGGGACCCACTCCGACCACTACCAAAGTAGCCGAAATACTAGGAAACCCTAGTATTAGACACCTATAAATAGGAGTCACAGTACATCTCAAAAGGTACATTCTGTCTAATCATTAACTCTTACACATACTCTGACATTCTCTGACAAATATGTGTACTTACTCTCACGCCGGAGCTTAATCGTGGGGTCCGTCCCCACGGTAAGGCTAACGGTTTACTTTTAATTGTGCAGAACATCATCACTTCTCTTGCTCTAGTACAAGATCCAGTATCCAAGTCGCTTGAAGGCCCGACCCGATAAGAGACTTGACACGCTACCAAACCCAACACGAATTTTGTACTAACAAGTTGCAAATCATATTAGGCAGGCTTTTATACGATAACAACACCATCAAAACAAATATGGATATGCGTGTCAAATTAGGTGAATATACAAATATGCTGCTAAATGCGACTAAGGTTACAAATTTTCATTTCTTTAATTTAGTTACTTAACTTATGAAACATTTAAACATTACATTTTAAGATCATTGAACTTAAAAAGAAGAGAGTTATATTCGATATCATAAATGACTTGAATACCAGAAGACTCATTCTTACCATCCATCTGAAAAGAAATCAATAGCTGATATTAAAAACGCTTTATTATTTCACTCATTTTTTATAATTTAATATCTTATGAACCGTTAATCATTAAACAAAACAAATTATAACGTCAAGACCATCATTTAATTATCTTTCTATAGACGGGTACTTTGATATACTTTCGACAAACTTTTTTTTTCTTTTTTTCATGATTTTTACGTTCTTTTTTCGTTGTTGAAACTTGCATGAAAAAATCACATGTGATTAAACACTAATTTGAATATCGTATAAAATCACATGTGATTTAACACTAATATCACATGTGATTTTATTAGTGTTTAATCACATGTGATTTCTCATGCAAGTTGCAACAACGAAAAAACATAAAAAAAACATGAAAAAAATTTTGTCGAATATATAGAAAAATAATTAAATGCTCGTCGTGATGGTATATTTTTTTCGCTTAACGATTAACCGTTTGAGAGATATTAATATTTAAAAAAAATGAAAGCGGGTTTTGAGTTTAATATTTAAAAAAAAAGATTAACCGTTTGGATCAAGATAGAAATTGAGGGTGAGGATTAGTCCATTTATATCCAAATAAAGTTTGTTATTCAAATGAACTTAAATCTATAAAAATATATACATAAATGATGACGTATGTGTTCCAAAGGACACGTGTCTATAGGATACACGTCCGGATGACAGCTAGGACCAAACGACTATAAGTGACTAGGTGACTAGGTGACGTGCCAAGAGCCTATGTGTCAAAGGCAAGCACTCTTTTACGCCAAAAGTTCAATATAGACCCAACATTTGTCATAGACCCAATGAACCAATCACAGCCACTCATTTTTTCATCAAAAATAAAAAAAACCCACTTTCCACCTCTTTTTTAAAAATTAAATATCTCACACACCGTTAATCGTTACGCAAAACAAAACATACCATCGCGACGAGAATTAAATTATCTTTCTATAGAGGGGCGACACTATATACTTTCGACGAACTTTTTATTATTATTTTATGAAGTCATATACGATTTTATGAAATCATATATGATTTATGAAATCATATATGATTTTATGAAATCATATATGATTTATGAAATCATATATGATTTTATGAAATCATATATGATTCGTTATACGAATCACTAATGCAACTTTTACCCAACGGTTCTTTCCAAAGACCAAATGTTTACCCAAATATTACGGGATGTTGCCCCCCACATGGGCATGCCATGTAGCACCTAGACTAGACATAGCTCGACTCACCATTTCTCTATGTTTTGTCAGGTACAATGATTAAGGTGGTATAAATACACCAACCTCATATAGTTTTTGGTAACACATTTATTGCTCATTTACTCTCACGTTTATTATCCAGCTGTTCGACCATAACCTTTACTTATACTTTTACGTCAGAGCTTGATCTTGGGGTCAAATTTAAAGCGAGGCTAACGGATATCTTCCTATTGTATCAGGTGCATTGAGGATGTCAGTTGCCACGTCCAAAAGAACCTACCTGTTAATACAAATAATGTATAAAAACGTTATTTATATTTTTTGACCTCTCAATGTTTTGATAATAACAAAATGTAAAAACGTTTACGATAAAAATAAACGTTTATAAATTACTAATCATAAAATTCTATTTCTAAGATTAATCACTTAAGGTATGAATAAACAAATCATTAAACATGATTAGTGATCAAGAAAATATTTTTTCTTAAACCTTACATTTCTACAAAAGTGTTTTTATAAAAATATAAAAAAACAAAATATTTATTCATAAAAGAAATGTTTTATTAAAACATTAAATTTGAAATCAGATTTTTCCCCATAAAATGGAAGGTTCCAAAACAGATAACGCATTCCCCACAAAAAGAAAAAAAATGAGCGTACTCTACGACGACCCCCTTATAGGCCTGGCGGCCCCCTTATATATTAGGGACCACCGGGACCGCCGTCAGCATAACGGCTCTTTTTTGTCTTCTATAAATACTGGGTCACCCCATCTGAAAAACACAACCTCTTGCCACGAATTTTCTCAAATCTACTTTTCTCTCGCCTCTCTTTCTTTCTAAAACACATATCTTGATCACTGACATACCTTGATCTTGTTTCAAGTGATTAATTCTTTCTTCCTCCCTTCTTCTTCTAATCAAGTGCAAGAGAAGAACAATCGTATTCTTCTACATACGAATTATTATTAAATGATCTCTCTCTTCCTCCTTAAGATCACAAATCTTCATTATATTTACTTTGTGTTGTTGTGTAAATTGGATTGTGTGTAGATCTAATAGTGTAAATTGTGTATTGGAGTGATTTGGATTGTGTGTCAATCCAAGGGTATACATCTTGTGAGTGTATAAAGACTTAGTGAAGTCTTAGATTAGTTCTAGCTAAGATTAGGACTCGACATCTAGCTTAGTGTCGGAAAAGAAAGTAAGCGACATGTAAACGGTTTTCTCCGCCTAAAGGGAGCTTGTTGACATAGTGAAATCTCGAGTGGAGTACTCGAGGAGTGGAGTAGGAACGAAGAGGTGCTTCGTAGTCGAACCACTATAACTCTTGGTGTCTTGGTTTGATCGTTTCTTTCTCTATCTCTCTATATTGTTATTGTCTACTTAGTTCATTACATTAGTTAGTTTAATTGTGATTTGTATTGTTGATTGATTGATATACAACTCGAATCAAACAATTTTCTAAGCAAAGTTTTAAAACGGACAATTAACCGGTAAACTATTCAACCCCCCCCCCTTCTAGTTTCCGACATACACCTAAACTTTTAGATCTCAATTAAAATCGAGTTCTAAGTGTTTGTACTAAATTTTGTTTCTTTCAACTAGTTTATTATTCTCGTCCAGTTCCATTAGCTCTTGTGATATAGCTTAGTTTTCATCCTTTAGGCTTATTTAATTTGCTAAAATCATTTCATGTTAGCTTATTATCTAATGTTATCATCTTAGAGTTATCATTTTAGAATTCGGTTTAGGATTTCTGGATCTTGCCAAAGTAAAAACCCATTTGTAAACTTGTAATTGGGCCTATTTTTGTTTGTTTGTAGAATTCGTTAATTTGGCCTGCATTGTTGGACTTTTGGCTTGGTAATTAGAACTCAAGATTGGACCATGTTGATTTGTTTGGGCCACGAGTTGAATTGTTAGTTTGGGCTGCCTTTGCTTTTTAATATTACTGTTGGGCCTAGTGGTAAACTGAATTTGATTTTGAGTTAACAGTTTTGTTGTTTGTTATTTTTTTGACTTTGGTACCGGTCAACTCATGAGGCGTAGAGCTTAAGGATTTAATAAGCTAGATAGAACTTGACTATTTTATTTAGCTTATTAAATCGGGTGGTTATCGTTTATCTGCGGCTCTTCAATTCGGTCTCATTTTCTATCCTTTTTCAATTCATTAGTGTAGACTTAGTTTAAAATGTTTAGTTTTGTTTATTTGATCGTTATGCTTAGTGGATAGTTTTATTAGTGCTTGTTAAGTGATATTGTGAATTGAGAATTAAGTTTGGATTGTAAAAAAGGCATGTTAATTAATAATCTTCGATTATTTAGATTTGTAGTTTTAATGTTTTAAGAGCAAAATCCGGAAAATAGTCAAACTACACATCTAGTAATTAATATCTTTTTAAGAGGTTTTTGTCAAAATAAACCAACGTTGTGAGATAATTATCTTTTCTAAAGAAATTAATTCGTTGATAAACCTTAATTCACACTTAATGAACTTTCCCGTCACTTAGCAAGCATTTTCGTCTTATAAATCTTTTAGTTCATTTTAGCTTAATTCTCCTAGTTTAATTGTTTAAAATAATTCTAGTATTAATACTAGTATAATTTTAAGTATTAAATATAGTTTTCTAAAAAGTAGTTTAATTTCTAAAACCAAAAATCTTAAAAGATAATCAAGCATTTTTCTTTAAAACATTAACATGGATTTCAATTTATCTCTCTTCGTGGAATCAACCCACGGAAGATAGACTATTACTTTTCCTAAAGTAATTTTCTTATCTAACTGGATATACTATATATTATTACGACAAGCGCTTGACGTTTATCACGCGCCTTTTAGCTTGTCTTCACAAAACACTCCTGAATTACTGCATTTATCAACTTTAAAGCAATTAAGTGCCAAAT
>BQNB010041685.1:0-41454 GCA_026074375.1 Tanacetum coccineum
AGCTATCAGTACTAACTATAACTAACAGACTTAACTTTAATACTAACAGTATTAAGTATGTTTACAATATTTTCCTAACATATGCTTTTGCTTTACTTTTAACATGCTTGGCTAAACCTTCTATTGTGTTTATTTATGATTATATGAAACCTAGAATGTAGATCTTAGTGGTGTTGCTTCTTGTAATGGATGTGCACGTTAGGTCTTAGATTACCAGCTTTCTGTCAATAATCGTTGTTGATATGTCTAGGGAAACGTGATTGTGTAGAAAAGATACCATCGGGTGCCCCCTAATATGGTTGATCCACTTTTAATGTATTTTACATGCACTTAGTAAACTCCTAGGGGCCGTGTAATAGTCTTCATACTACCTTTCATGTGCGTTGCTCTAGCGGCATACTAAGTAGACGGCAGGTTCGTGTAATTTGTTCATGCTTTAGGAAATAATCACATAGATCATCATATGTGTGACAAGGCAACAACACTAGGAGAAGCAATCTAGGGAGTAATACATGATTAAATATACATAATCTTTTATCTTATTGTTATCACCATTAGTTTAGATTATTATTTAGTTTAATAGCTAAAACCAAACCACTCTCTCTCAATTATATGATTTTACCTGCTTTCATAAAATACAAAAATACAAAAAAAATCTTCCCTCAACCCTTAGAATTCTGTTAGACCGTGATCAAGCCTTCCCAACCTATTCCTCGAGTGAACGATAAACAACCCTGAGTCTTGCCCATACTACACTACAACCCTTAAATTCATATTATATATTGGTAAATCGTACATTTTATGTTTGGTATAGTTTCTCTGTCTTGATTAATTGTTATATTTGATGGAGAAGAAGCTTGGTGTTTTCGGAAGTTTCATTGGATGATTCTGTTTGACGATCTAACCAGTTTGTCGAGGGTTTCTTCTCCATTATTGAGTAAACTAGGGGGAGTACTAGTTTCTTTTCCTTGTTTTCTTTTCCCTTTATCTGTTTTAACGGGTACTTCTAGAGAACATTGGGGACAATGTTCAAAATAAGTGTAGGGGAAATAAGCAATAGAAACTATTCTTTCATTTGTCATTTGCTTTGTCCTTAAAAAGACGGGTAATATATCGAAACATAGCATAAAAATGTGATTTTTACCAAAATTTAAATTTTTTTACGACAACAAAAACCGAGTATTACTAGCGTCCCATGGATATGAATTTATATGACTAGCACAATAACCCTTAAAATTCCACCCCAAAAATGTGAGGTTCACCCTTAGATCTTTAGGAATTCGGGAACCTATCGTTGGTAACTCAAGATGATTTTATCTTTACCCAGTTTGAGTTAAGGAGTGAGCAGTCACATGTGTTTATTCCGTCGTTACGGATGTGTACATGTGGTCTTCGTCGCCTTTTTTGGAATGTTTGGTGTTAGTAAAATTCATATGAGTGTACCGGTAGTATATTAAATTCTAGAACTTGTTTTAGTGATGCATCCCGAGACCGCAAAGTAAGTATTAGGATTTGCTTGATAAGAGGCATTAGGAACAACCCATGTTTTAAACCTGTAATTGTTATGATGGTCACCTCGATCATATAACTATCCCACACATTTTCCATGCACTCACCTTTAGTGGCAGTGATACCCTAGTCCAACCCTCCGAGCCTATCCTTTTTCAAGGTTCTCGTAATTTTTTGGTTAATTCGGACTATTAATGAAGAGTATTGACACCCTTAAACCAATCGGTAAACCCAAAAAGATTTAGCCTACCTTATATGTACTCACCTTTAGTACATTATTGTGATACCAGGTTAATCTATTTGAGTACACGGGTGCAGAGTCCTTATCATTGTATACAGTTTTGGGACGATTGAGATTCATGGTAATATTTATTTCGCTGAAGAATGGGGAAGAAAAGTTAAGTCAATACCCCCATATGTATGTTAAATGATATCCATGTTATTTTGATCAACCTCAAATCGGGTCAATAGTGAGATTGTAAATATCGAGCATGTAAAAGCTCAAGTGTAGGTGTACGTGTTATAAACCCCATGTGATGTATTATGTCTTCAAAAAAAATGAGAAAAGAAAAAACAAAGAGATTGATGTAGAGTTGTGTAGAGTTTGTACATCTTTTTCGAGTCTTGGCTTAGCAACCAAACCAGCGTGTATTCGTAAAAATAATTAGCTAACCCTTCCACTCCAAATTCACCTAAAGTCACCACCCTATGGATTCCCATCCGTTTCCGTTTGTTTCCGTTTCTATTTATGTTTCTTACCACCTACACCCCACATCCCTTTAAAAGACCTTTTAGATAGTAATTGAATAATACCTTGCACCTAGCCGTGGATGTGTGTTTGATCCTTACCAAGGCCTATGGGAATATTTTTAGGCTATGACTTGTAATGAGCTCGTGATTTTCCGTTTTCACCCTTATGTAATTTCCTTATACACACGAGTTGAAAGAGGGAGAATCTAAACAGTTATGTGAGGTGCTAGTATACACTTTCCGCTCTTTTAATTACGAGGTCTCAAAGGTTGTGTCGTAAAATATTTTTAAATAGTAGGTAAAATAACCCCTCATACTGTTATTGTCCAGATAGAAAAGCCCATTTGCTTGAGGACAAGCAAATCCCAAACGGTGTAGGGGGTATTTAGAAGGTGTCATTTTTACACATTTTTCGGGTGTTTGTTTTGTAAACACCAAAATCAGGTGTCATGCCCAAAATTAGTACTTAATTGTTCCTTTTCAGGTCTATTTTCGCATTTGGAAGAACTATTTGGAATGAAATTACACGTGACTTGGGGCTCTCATTTGGAGAAGAACACGGACGAGATTACCAAACCAACACCATGACTCTTGTAGATTTGTGCTCACGGAGCCTTGGAGACGCATCACAAGCCATTACACGACGCCTTTAATAACTCATCAAGTGACAGGCACATCACATTTTTCAAGATGGCGTCGCCGAACCGACTCAAAACCAGATTTAGAAGATTCATTTACGACGGCGTCACGATCTAAAAACAGCGACGCCGTTACCGTCGATTTTCTTATATATATACACCAACTCCAATTTTTGGCGTTTGGAGTGATGTAACTGTAGAATAAAGAAGTGGGTAGAACCCTAGTTCGTTTAGCAGCCGTAGAGATGAATTTTAGGGAGGGCTAAAAAACTTATAATACTCTTCCAATTCATTGTTTTTATTCAAGTCAAGGTTTACTTAAATCATTTTCATTTGTCTATGTGTTGTTTGATCATTGTTCTTGACTTTATCTTTTAACTATGCTTGGCTAATCTTTTTATGGTATTTATTTATGATTGTATGATAACCTAGAATGTAGATCTTAGCGATGTTGCTTCTTGTGATGGATAGTGCATGATTTGTTCTTAGTAAAACCAGGACTTTCTTATCTATAATCGCTATTGATATGTCTAGGGAAACGTATTTGTGTAGAAAGGATACCGTCGGGTAACAGTCTTCATACTACCTTACATGTGCGTTGCTCTAGCGGCATACTAAGTAGACGGTGGGTTCGTGTAATTCGTTCATGCTTTAGGAAATAATTACATAGATTATCACAAGTGTGACAAGGCAACAACACTATGAGAAGCAATCTAGGGAGTAATACATGATTAAATAGACATAATCTTTTATCTTATTGTTATCACCATTAGTTTAGATTATTATTTAGTTTAATAGCTAAAACCAAACCACTCTCTCAATTATATGATTTTACTTTCTTTCATAAAATACAAAAATACAAAAAGAATCTTCCCTCAACCCTTAGAATTCTGTTAGACCGTGATCAAGCCTTCCCAACCTATTCCTCGAGTGAACGATAAACAACCCCGAGTCTTGCCCATACTACACTACAACGATTAGGTGCACTGCCTAGGGAGTTGTAAAACTTCTCGTGTAGAAGTCATACGACAACCTCACATCAAATAACATGCTAAAGATCAAGATATTTTTATTTAACATATGTCTCGAATCTATTTTTCCAATAAATAAAACTATCACTTTCAAAAGTGGGTGGTTCTTTGCTTGGATTGCCTTCTACGTTATTTGTCAATATGCATAGATCGAGCAAGCTTAAAATAAAATATATTTTTAAAAATCTTGGTGATTGTCTTATGATACCAATTATGAAACTGGAAGGGGTTGTATTGTTTAAAGGGTTCGTTTTATGTTTTATAAGTTTGCTTTCAAATTTCATTTAGATTTCGTGTTGTATGTTCAACCAATCAACAATAGAATTCCAACAATTTAAATATCTTAAACTACTACTAATATTACAATTCACAACATATATAAAGAGATGAGAGAAGGCAACAATCAATACTAAGACATCCAAGATTTTATAGTGGGGTTTGGCTACGAAGTCTTCTGCGCACTACTTTTAACTCCTCGTGTATCCTATCGAGATTTCACTATGTCAATACAGATCCCTTCAGGAGGGAGTGAAGAAAGGGGAAAAACCGTTTACACGTCGCTTAGTTACTTTTCGACACCTAAAGCTAAATTGCTCGAGTTCCTAATATTAGCTTGAATCTAATTTACTTCTTCACATACACTATACATATCACAAGATACACTATCAGATTTACACCACAATAGAATCACAACAATTATACAAGATAATTCAATAGAGATTTGATACTTAGAAAAAGTGAGGAGAGATCACTAAATAAAACTAATTCGTTTCTTGGGATATTCGGATGGTTCTTCTCTTGCACTGGATAGAGAGGAGAGTTGAGGAAAGAAGAGATTTAGATCCTTGGAACAAGAATCAAACAATGTTAGTGATAAGAGACTTAGTGAGAAAATGAAGGTTTTAGAGAAAGAAAGAAGACTGGTAAAATTCATTCAAAAAGGTGTGTCTTTTACACCAGAAATAGTGCAGTATTTATAGACAGGATTTCCAACGGCTAGCTTGCGGCAGTCCCAGCGGTCCTAGATATATTTGGGGGCCGCCAGACCTATAAGGGGGCCGCCACTAGACCCCGCTCCTGATTTTGCCTTTTTATGAGGAAGGTTGTATCTGGTATGGAAGCTTCTATTTTGGGGGAAAATTTTGAATTTCTAATTTATGTTTTAAATAAAACTTTTCTTTTAATTAAAAAGTATTTTGTATATTTATTTTTGTGAAAATACTTTTGTAAAAATGTAATGGTTACAAAAAATTATTTTCTTGATCATTTATCATGTTTATGGTTTGTTATTGTACATAACATAAGTGATTACTAATCATAAAAATAGAATTTTACGATTAATAATTTGTAAACGTTTATTTTTATCGTAAAAGTTTTTACATTTTGTTATTATCAAAACATTGAGAGGTCGAAAAATATAAATAACGTTTTTAGACATTATTTGTATTAACAATTATGATAGATTATGTATTGACCGGGTTTCTGCCTAAGTTTTATGGATGGCTTCTTTCTTTTCACCCTTTACAAATTAGTTCTTTTTCATTCTTCAACCCTTTCAATGTTTACCAAGATGTCATTATTATCACCATGGGGGGGGGGTTTTTGTGGATTGTTCCGGTAGAAACTCTTAGTCTTAGTCAACATTATTCCATGTACTTATTCATCTCAAAATTATACCTAAGGACTTCTAATCTAACTATGAGTATCCTTGGGTAGATCCTCATGGTTCTGGTTGGATTGTAGGACTAATACCTAACCTAACCATCTTATGACTCATCGACGTCTTGAAATTGGTTGGTTGTTGGGGATAGAGAGCGAACCAACAGGCCATAAAAACCTTTTGAAAATCAATTAAAGTGTTTGATATAAATCAAAACTTTTAACACTTTGAAAGTTTTGTTCTTTTTAAATACGCTGTGGAAAACTAGAAGGGAGGTTGAATAGTTTACCGCTTTTTAATTTAAGATTTTAAAGTGTTTGTAAAAATTACTAGATTCGACATTTATGTGTATTCAACACTGCACAAACTCATGAACATATACTTATCTAAAAAATTATTTTGTAGTATGATAGATTAATGTGAAGACAAGAGAGATAGAGTACAAGAACAATCAAACCCACAATGCGAGGATTTTAGTGGTTCGGCAAGAAAGCACCTTTCGCCCTACTACACTCCTCGAGCACCATAACTCGAGAGTTTCTTTCACTAGTCAACATGCTCCCTATATGGCAAGAGTAAATCTTACACAACCTTTCGCTTATACTTAATTTCTGGACACTATGCTAGATATCGAGTTCTAATCTTTTAGCTAGAACCATTCTACCACAACTTCACAAACTCACTATACAACTTTGCTTCACGACTGTTCACGACTACACAACTTTTCACACCTGTGTTTTCCTTACCCATCTACTACCTAAGCCACTACTATAATCATACCTAACATAACACTACTTGGAAAGATCACCAGTATCCAACTATACTTACAACCAATAACCATGATTCTAACAACTACACAACTTTACAAGATTTATAAATGATTTACAAGTTATGATATGGATGTAATAAGATTGCAACAACACACAAAGGTGTAATACTTCTTTACTAGATGGTAGGAAGTATTCTGCTCTTGCACTTTTGAGCTTGGATCACTTGAAAATAAAGCTTTATGATTAAATGATCAAAGGATTTTAATGAGACGTGTGGGCTATTTTTTATAAGAAAGAATGAGTGAAAAAGGTGAGAAAATAGTGGGGAAGAGTCCATTATTTATAGGACATTCTGGAGGAGCGTCTACCTATGGGCGGTCCCCTTAAATAGGTGGGCAGTCCCTTTAAAGTTAAGGGGGTCACCCATGTATTTAAGGGGGCCGCCCTAGACTAGGTGCTCCCCACTTTGTCCTTTTGTGTAGCGGGAATTTTTTGGAACTTTCTAGCTGTTTTAGGTTTGAAAATTTGAATTTCAAAATATTTATTTTGAATAAAATATTTCTTTTAATTGTAGAGAGTGTTTTGTAATGTTTTGGAAATAATGTTTTCAACAATTTTATAAAAGTGTGGGAGGTTGAATGAAAAATTTATTGTTGATCATAAAATGCATTAAGCATCTTTTTATTTCATACCTTTTAAGTGAATATATTTTTTGAAATTAAATTTACTTACTAATTACTTTTTACGTTTAATTTTACATTCAACGTTTTTTTTTTTTGTGATAGTGAAAAAATACTAATAATGTTTTTAAGGCATTTATTTCTTTCAACAATCTACCCCTTTTTGATATTACAAAATTTAACCTCATTAAATGTATAAAAATTATTTTTAAACAAGTATTATAGTGTGTTTTTTGTCTTTCCCCCCATTTTTATAGAATCAAAAATCATCGTCGATGGAATGTGCTGTTAATTCGACGGAAATAATTGCTCCCCCTTGATGTGTGCTCCCCCTCATTCGAGGGCATCAAGGAATTGAGCTATGGTTTCTTGGCTACAAAAATAACAAATAAAAAGTTAGTCAATACAAATATTTCTATATGTAGCATGAAGAAGGAGGAAAAATATTGACAAGAGCAAGAAACACATCAAAGCATAAGATACTTATTCTATTTAGGGACAAGGTGTGTGAACTACAAAGAAGCATACATAAAAAAGAAAAACAAAATATGTTTTAAGAAGATATTAATACATCAAAAATAAACCTAAATTGCCATAAAAGGATTTTATTGACTTGCTTGCGACCACAAAATGAGAGTTTGACGCTTATTTATAGGTATATTCGGATTAGTTGGTTGTTGATGGAGGTTTGGAGCAGATGCGGTTGTGGATGGGTAATTTCTTTGAACTCTAGGTGGTGGATGTGTCGAGAGTCGAGGATGGAATTCAATCCAATTGATATCTTCACTTAAGCAAGGTATGGTTTTTGGATAAAGATGCACTTAAAGGAAATACCCAACATTAAGTTTCAACGTGGTTAATGCTTGAGGGTGTGTGGTAGTATTTGGAGAGGGAGCTAAGAGTATACGGTGATGAGGGGAATGTTGTTTTGTTTGTTGAGGAGAGGAATGCATGGCTAGACGGTTGATAGGTCTGGAAGTTGATTTATGTCATCGACTAGGCTTTCCTTACTTGGAGATAGAGGTGGTGTGTGTGGAGTTTGCGTTGTCACTTTGAGGTGGAAGCTTCGAGTGTGAAGTACATGGAATTGAATGGGTGTAGATAGGTAATGGTGGTTAGTTGAGACAACTTGTGGTGATGTGGGAGTGTCCTTAATGTAAGGATTTAGTAATGCTTGATTAGGGTGATTGTTTTCTTGAGACGGTTCATGATGAGGAGTGAGAGGTTTTGGCATTGGTGTAGGTGAATTTACATTGAACTCATTAGATGTGTTACAAGGGTTTAGTTTCTTCCTCCAAATGGGTTTCACACTCATTTTGGCTACCCTTGATGGTTTGGGATGTGGGTTGTTAAGAGGATGTCTTTGGTGAGGATGATTGTGTTGATGATGTCGAGATGTATTTTATAGTGGAGGAAAGGTTTTTTTTTAAATTAGGATGTATGAACATGTAAAGGATCATTTCCAGCAATGTTTGTGAATTTAGAGAAACAGTATCTAAGTATATAGGGTATTGGTCAAAAAAGGATGGTGAAAATACAGTTTTACCCGTGACTGTCTAGGACGGGTCCCCTTAATTAGGGGTCGGTCCCTTAAAGATTAAGGGGACCGCCCTTTATGAATTAAGGGGGCCGCCTGCTGCTATTTCCCAGATTTCCCAAAAATCGATTTTTCTTAAATTTTTGTGTGAGTGTTTTGTTTTGGGGGTTAATTTGAAGCATGTCCATTCCTTTTATGGAAATTAAGATGTTTTTTCGCACATTGCAATTAAGCATTCAACATTATAACATATATTATATATATATTTTATATTATATTTATATATTTATATATATATTATTATGACAATTTGTTAGGATAATCTATTTAAAATGATTTAGGCAATATAATCCTATATGAATTGAAGACCAAAAGAATAAAGAGCATATAAAATAGTAACTAGATATAATGCACAAAATTTTTTTCTTGACAAGAGGGTTAAGTTAAAAATGAACCGAACTTTTGTGCAAATACTAGTGTGTGCCTAAGTGCGACAAATGTGGAGTAGCGATTATTTTGACACAAATACATTTAAAACCTAAGAAATAATCTAAATGCTCCTTGATTTAATTTTGCTCAACCAAGATTGTTGAAAATATATATTAGATTATATACTTTTGACAACAAGTAAGAGAACATTATGCATATGTGAAAAATATTTTAAACATATATCAACAATATATGAAAATTGATTTTCATGTGCTCTTAGTTGTGAGAAAGGCTTTTTAGAAAATAATAGATTGGGACTATTGTATATATGCATAATGAGATATGCATTTAGATAGAAGATGTAGGTTCCCGATTAATACTTCACTTCATAAATCACAACACGATTCAATCACAAAACTAGAAAAGAGAAAGAGATGTAGAGAGAGAGAGATGAGAGAGAGAATAAGAAAAAGAATTTTAGATATTGAAAAATAATAAAAACTAGATATTTTCAAATAAGAAAATATCTATATATATTTAGATATTTAGAAAATATCTAAATATATATATACCCCTACACATTTAATGTGACGCGCGGGATATTTAACTAGGACCCGGGCTCGGGTTTTGTTTGGGATTAAACCCGAAACATATACAATATTAGATTAACTATCGAGCCCGATTCCCGATATTATACTATTACAACATTAACTAATTAAAGACCGAAGCTCCATCGTAGAGTGACCGAACTTCCTTGTTCGACTCAATAAATTGAGGCTAACAATTCTCCCCGATGTGAGGTTTGAACATGGGAACGATGGCTTCCTTTATTGACCTTCAATTAATATTGAGGCTAACAATCTCCCCGAACGTGAGTTCATTGTATGACACTCTTTCACTGAGATCAGTGGATTGCTTTTGTCGTATTGCTCGGAGTGTTCTTGGTCTTTGTCTTCGTTATTGTTGTAGCTTGTTATTATGCTTTGCGATCTTGACTTGAACCTCTTGTCATTGTCTTTATTGTCTTTGTCCATCTTGCCGATCTTGTGTCTTTGACCAACATGCTCCTACTTTTGCAACTATCTTGAAAGCTTTAAATCAGATTAGCGGAAGTCTTTGTCTTTATATCTTGAGCTTTCTAGCTAGTATTGTCTTGTAGATGAGCATTGAATGGGGATTGAGGTTGCGTTACACCGTTAGACCTACAGGTTTACGTTTTCGTGATAAACCGATGAAATATTGATTGAAAAATCAATCGACGTGTCACTCGTTAAAGAGTTTGTGTAACACATCGAGAGTGTCATGTTTTTATGAAAATTAATAACCGTCAAGTCATTTACTGGACCAAATCGATATCCAGTTGTCACAAGTTTGATTTTATAGAATCTAGCCAAGTCACTTACCGCAGTGCTGTTTATGATGAATGGAAGGGATTTTCCATTCGTCTTGTGTGAATACTATAAGAGTATCACTTGAATGTTTGGCAATTATCACAATGTTATTGCGTAGACTCTGATAACAGCTTGTGAACCGGGTATGATGTTCAAACAATGTGTTTGAATGTAAAATTGTCTAACGAGATTTTGATTGATCTCTTGGCTCTAGACTAGGATTTAATGCATTTTGGTTTTAGTACTCGAAGGCTGGAGATATTTGCCACCTATTCACTAATCAAAAACGATCCCGGGGAATGAGATCTCAATAGATACGTTGTATCTCCGGAAAAATGAGACAAGTTCTGGTTATTGAGAAACCGAATGGTTGGGGAGAGGGTTGTGCATTGATCTTGGGTCCATGATGTCATTTTTTCATTGTCAGCAATCAATACTGTGTTCTGACAGCATATGTTTTGACCCGGTTTCTGCTTAAGTTGTGTGGAGGGCTTCTTTGTTTAGACCTCTTTCCATACATTTCTTTTTAATTCTCAAAAACGCCTTCAATGCTTACCAAGACATGCTTCCAAGACGTCAGTCTAACAAACTTGTTATGATTGTTCCGTGTTAAGCTCAATTCTTAGTAAGCTATTATTCCATTTACATTCATCGCCAAAATTTACGTACCAATGGGACTGCTATTTCTAACTTTTAGATTTATCTTTGGGGTAGTGATCCATCCGGTTCTGGTTGGTTTCATTGGTTTGTATTCCTAACCTAACACACCTTATGACTTCATAACGTTCGTGATAATTAAGATGTTGTTGGGTTATAAGAACGAACCATTAAATCCTTTTCTTTCTGTTTAGACCAATTGAGTCACGATTAGATCGTACTTTTAAATACATTTTCTTCCTTATTTTAAATATTTACACTTAGTTTTTTGAAATACCTTGTGTATTTATAATATGTTCCTTGAAAAATCTGTGGTGAGAAAATATGGTCAGCAATGAATGGTTTGGGATCTTTTTGATAATGTTTTGAATTCATAAGAAGGTTGTCGTTTTGATGTATCCAAGAACATTAAAAACTTTGTTTTTCGGATGAACTCCCACTCAAAAATAGGGACCAATTGAAATAATTTGTTGTTGTTGTCTTTGAAAAACATTGTGAGAGTTGGAGTGTTGACACACAATTGTGAAGTTTTATGATTTGTTCATAAGAGAAATTGTTTGATAATAACTTGTGTTCAACTTTTGAAAATCAAGTTTGGTGTCTAGAAGGACTTCTCTTCTACGTTAAGGGTAAGCGCACTGAAACGTACCACTATACTTTTCTTAAGCTATAGAAATTGATGGATTCTTGTTATGAAACAGTCCTCAACGGACGAGAAGATAAACGTTAATTTCTCGTTGTGGGATAAGTTACTTATAACCTTCCTTTATTTGAGGACGGGTTATGTACTGTATATTTGCACATAAAGCATTTAGAAAATTAGTAATGACATGTTTTGAAGTATTTGTAAACTCTTCGCTCGAACTTCTATTTACACGCCCGTGTCAATTGGTTTTAATCGACTTTTCTATGCACGTAATTGTTATCGATTCCAAGGACCATGTCGAGAAGAATCTTTTTGGAAATTTTCTGATTTTATGATTTTGTATTTTCTTTTTGAAGTTTTATATTTTTGTATTTTGCTTTTTTTTCAAAAATATGTACATGGTGATGTTTGATGATGATATCAAGCAGTATCGCAGTTGTCAGAACCTTCCAGTTTCAGCTGGATGTCAAACATCTCATACCAATCATTCTGACAAGATACAAAAACCGATCCTCAGGAAGGGCTTTCGTAAACATGTAGCTACATTGGTTTCAGTTCTGACAAAATATAGTCATTCTATTTACCCTTTCAACCTGTTCCTTTATGAAATGTTTGATTAGTGTTTGGATTTTGTGTGTGTACACGTGAGTGTTGTACGGGGTTGCATGAGATTGCTATGGCTGACTGAGAGTCGCAATACAACGGTATTTTGTTGTAGTTGAAGCCATAATCTTGAAGCTGTGTCCTCATCCACATTACTTGAGCACAACTTGCAGATAACGCCACATACTCTGCCTCTGCTGAAGACATTGCAGTGCAGTTTTGTTTCTTTGACATCCAGCTTACAAGTTTATCACCAAGGAACTGTATCCCTCCAGATATGCTTTTTCCGAGTATCAAGGCACTTAGGCAATGCTTCTAGCGTCTGAAAATGCTTTTGTTAGTTCAAAGCCAGAAATCCTTTGGATAACAAGTCCATGTTAATGGTACCCTTTTAGGTATTTTAAGATTCGTTTACCATCTTTGAGGTGCTTGTGAGTTGGTCGGTGCTTGCTAACGGTGCACAATAGCATATGCTTGCACTAAGTTTGGTCTACTAGTGTCATGTACATGAGTGAACCCAGATTTTACTACGATTATCAGATTTGGTCTACGGGTTCTCCACTCAAAATCTACATCTTGTTTGGTTTTGTAGCCAATGGTGTTACTATGGTGTGACAATTTCCATAGTGTGGCTTCTTTTCTGAATTTCTAAGCGTACTTGGCTGATTGATAAAATACCTTCTGGCGGACTGGTGGATCTGAAGGTCCTAAAAAGATATTTTCATCTCCCTAGTAAGGGAATTTTCTAATTACTGATGCAATTATTTTTCAAATCGTTTTGAAGATTTAGGATTGGTCGATCAAAAATATGTATGTTTCAACGTAAAATCTGCACTTAGTTGAATATCCTCCCCCGTTTTTATCTGAAAAAGTTGGGTTCAAGTGTACCTATTAGTAAAGCCTTTGGACATCAGGAAGTTTGATAGTTCATCTACCAGCTTTGGAGTTGCTGTTATCCATACAAAGCTTTCTTGAAGGCTAGAATTTTTCTGGATGATCTGGATCAACGAAACCCGTCGGGCTGTGCAACGTAACACCTCTTCCTTCAGTGGTCAATTAAGAAATGCCGTTTTTTCGTCTATCTGATAGATTGGATAGACTTGTGTGCTGTAGTCGGGCAACGAAAATACGAACTGCTTCCAAGAGGAGTCTCACCTGGAGCAAATTGATTCTTCAAAATTCAATACCCTCGTCCCTGAGCATATCCTTTTGCAACTAGTCGTGCTTTGTTGCGAATTCAGTCTGATCTGCTCTTTTGTTCTTCATAACCTACTTTAGCTTTATAATTCATCTTGCCAATTGGGTTGTAGAATAGTTCCCGACATTTTAGGTTTGTTGAACCTCGATGACTGTTCATCACTGCATTGCTTTGATCTATGCAGAATCAGCCATTGCCTCCTTAATGTTCTTCGGTTCAACAATACTCACCGTGAGCGCGAACATACACATTTTAGGATCTGTGGCAAGCTGTCATCTTGTTTGAACTGGCATAGTTGGATTTCCACGAACTTGTTCTAATGGATAATCTCTGGTCCATCGGTAATCATGACTTTGTGGTTGAAATGAATGCACATCGGTATTATCAATGTTGCGTGAGGAAGACTCACCAATTTCTTGTACCCGTGTACAAAAAGGATTGATAAATTCAGCTCCTTGAAATGATGCATTCAGTGCTTGATCATTGTTGTTGTCTTCAGCATGACCGTGTGCTGGATTGTAATATTCTTCAAGTAAAGGATTGAAGAGAAATTCTAACCCTTTTTGTGACAAATCTGTCTTCTCTGTTGTAGGAACAACATTTTGTCTTGGGGGCACAGGGTTAGAGTTGTCATAATCTGACGCCTTTTGTCCTTGAGGAACGAGGCCTAAAGAGACATTTTCAACATACATCTCTTGTCGTTGTGGTGCGAGGTCTGAATTATTGTGATCAGACATCATTTCTTTGATTTCATCAAACTTGATATGAATGGACTCAACTATCAAGCGTGTTCTCTTGTTGTAAACACGATATCCCTTCGACTGAGTAGAATATCCCACCATGACACATGGATCCCCTTTTTCTTTCATCTTATCCAGATTTTCCCCATCTCTAGTTATGTAACAAATGCAACCAAAGATGTGAAGATGTTTTATTGAAGGTTTCCTGTCATTAATGATGTGATACGCCGTCTTTCCATGAGTCGATATGATGATTGATCTGTTCTGAGTATAGCATGCGGTTGCAACTGCTTCAGCCCAAAATGATAATGGAAGCTTAGAAGCTGAAAGCATCGTTCGAGCAGCCTCAACAAGAGTACGGTTCCGTCTTTCGACAACGCCGTTCTGTTCAGGTGTTCGAGGAGTGGAAGTTTGATGTTCAATGCCTTCTTCTTTGAAATAAGCATGGAGTGTCTTGTTCAAGAACTCTGTGCCTCTGTCAGTACGGACATTGCAACCCTTTATCTGCTCTACGGTTTGTTTCTGTTTGTTGTCTCAATGGATGGAACCTTAGCACCGATTTTACTTCTTTAGGAATATTAATTACCACAAGCGTCATGATTGGCATTAAAGACACATTTCTGACATGTCGAGCAAACAAAATGTTTGGAGTCAGAAAAATTTCTAGGGATCCTAGAGTGTTCATGTGTCTTTTTCTTAGCTTCCTCTAGGTAGTGATTATGAACAATGTCGTTTGAGCATAACCTGGATGATCTTGGTGCAATCATGTGATGAGGTTTTGCAGGGGCAGATTCTCTTCTCTTAGGCAAATGATGTGTAGTGACTGGTTTTGACAAGTCGTTGTTCACATCAACTTGGGAGGCAAACCGTGGTTTTGAAATTTTAGGTCTTTCAGACTTAAACGCAGTCGGTTGTCTAACAACGGATTGGTTTTTGAGTGGTTGTCCAACTGGTTTTCCCAAGATTGATGGCTTTGCAAACTTAGTATTCACACTATTTCCTGTAAGTTTCCTTAACTCATTTTTTAATGCTGCAACTGCAAACCCTTTTTCCTGAATTTGAGCTTTGAATTTATCATTAGTTGCAATCAAAGAAGTTGTGTGTTCTATGTTCTTAGCTCTCGTTGTCTTGATAGAATCAAACATTTCTTTGTAATGCCTTTTCAAAGTCTCATTTTCCTTGAGTAACGTAGCCATTTTATGTTCCAATTCGATGTTTATTGTTTCAATTACATCGATGTCATGTTTAACCTTGGCTTCATTACCTTTTTCTTTCAAAAATTGACTTTGTTGCCCTGATTTTAAAACATTGTTTTGCATTTGTAGTTCAAGATTAATACAATGTGCTTCGAGTTTTGCAAAATCTTTTTGACACTGGGCAACAGTCTTTTTGAGACAAACATTTTCAGATTCGAGTGATTGATCTGAGAGTTCAATTGTCTTGTCATCAGTTAATTTAGCAGGCAAAGGTATGTGTGATGACTTTTGTTCAACATTCTGGTCAACTTTCTTCATATGAACTCAGTTGCTCAGTATGCTGTTGTCCAGTAGCAAAGATATTGATTTCAGCAGTTGTTTGTACCTCAACCATTGGCTCTTCATCATATATGGGTCTGATATCTGCATCATCAGCATGTGCATCATTCCCTGATCTGCTGCTCGTATCCTGCTCTTTGGATTCTGTCCCAATGCTTTCTGTGTTAACCAAACCTTGTGCATCCACTGCTTTTCCCGTTCAACCTTAATCCTCTCGTTTGTATGAATCTGTCATTTCATTTCACATGCTTCATACTCTCGTTTATGCTGTGCTCTTTCATCAATCGACTTCTTAACAAATTCCATGTGTTGGGTCAGTGTGTCATGGAATTCTGGAATTTCAAGTCGAGTGTATTGTAGGAATTTGTTGCGTGTCATGTCAACATATTCATCATCTAAATAAATCCGTGACTTGATGAACATCTGAAACTGTGTCTCGAGTACTTTAAAAGAAGCTGTGGATCCAATCTCTTGAAATTCTTCTTTGTCAAGTTGCTTTTCTAATTGGATCCTGTTTAGGAACATTTGTGCCTATAAGTTTCAACATCTTGAACCAAAGAGGTGTTGAAAATGCCTCGTTGAAATCCGACTCGATTCGAGTTCCTTTTAAGTTGTCGTGTGAAAGATGCTTGAGGTGTGAATGAAGTTTTCGAAAAGATACCATGCAACTCTTTTTTGCTTTGTCTTCTGAAATAGCATCCAATGCTTTAACTTCTTGAACTGTGCATTCTTGAATCTGCAACTTTTTGTCATCCAACCTTTTCTGAATCGTTTGTGCATGAATGATTGTTTTGAGCATATAATCTTCAATGAAATCAAAGTTTTTGAGTATTATTTCTTTGAAGAGTTGAGGTTCCATGCTAGTATATGCGCGGAAGTCCTTTCTTGCATACATACCATCTAAACTTGAAGGCTTTATTAGCACGGAGCTGAAAATTTTCTCAAATTGTGTCTTGAGCACTCTAAAGGCATTCTGGAATTGATCATGAATTGTTTCTTTGGTAAGTTGTTGTTCCAGTGTATCCATGTTCTGAGAGAACATTCTTGTGAATGTGTCAACATCTTCACCAAAAATATGTCTAAAGCACGTTCAAATTCACTTTTAGTGATGCCTTGTTCAATTATCCGTGTGAAATTTGATTTAAGTGTACTAAGGACCGTTTAGGGCAACACCTTACATGTGCTTTGATTGTTTAGCATTTGTTGCATTTGTTGTTCTTCCGAATTAGAACACGAAGATAAAGTATCTTTCGTTTCCATTTTACCGTGAATTGAAGTGAAAATGATTTGTAGGATCTTAAGCAGGTAAAGTGATTGTTGTTGTTGTGGAAAACTATTTTACGGGATTTTACAAGTCTTGACTAAACCGAGAGAATACAAGAGTATTTCGCGGGATTTTACTAAATCAAGAAAAGCCATAAAAATAGAATTATTGTTGGTGAAATCGTTGTTGTTGTTAAAGAACTTGATCTTTTGTTAACTATTTGTGAGCTAAAATGATGAACGATGCACAAACGTTGAACTTTGGAGGACTATTGTTAAAATATTAACCAATAAGGACCAACGGTGTAATGCAGTTGTAACTTTGAGGGAAATTAAACAAACAAAGGACTAAGGTCAATTTGGATTAGAGTCCAGGGGTTGAATGTGACAAAATGTAAATAAGTTTAATTAATATCAACATTTTCCCTCCACTGTTTACGTCTTCTTTGTTTTGAAAGTTATAAAGATGTAACGATTGAAAATTTGATCATTCGAACTCGATCGGTTATCGTCGGTGAAAGCCGAATATACCACGTTGATCGAAACGATGACACGAGCACGATGATATAAGTCGTAAGTCCCGTCGTTTAACGTCACTCGAAACCGAAAAACCGAAAATTTGTTAAAACGTTAAGATTTTGTGTTCCACTTGTTCGGCTCAAGAAGATGAATCTCGTTCGGCTCTTAAGCTTTTACTCGTTCGGCTCATATAGAATGTTACTCGTTCGGTCCTCTTTGAAGTTACTCGATTGGTTCTATGAAACACTTGGACTCGTTCGGTCCTTGTTGATGTCACTCGTTCGGTCCTCTTTGAATGTTGCTCATTCGGTCTTTGTTGATGTCACTCGTTCGGCTCTTGCAAGCTTACACTCGTTCGGTCCTTGCAAGCTTACACTCGTTCGGCTCTAACAAAAGTTACTCGATCGGTTGACAAAGAGTTTGCTCGTTCGGTGCACACTAGTTTTTACTCGTTCGGCTCTCGTTGAAATTCACTCGATCGGTCCTTTCATGAGTATAAAACTCGTTCGGTTGTTGCTGTCGTCCCTGTGTCTGCTAAAATATTGGATGAAAAGAAAGGAAAAAAATTTTGACACAAAAACTTGTAAACTGTTAACAAAAAAAATGAAACGAAACTTAAAATGAAAGAAGAAAGGAGATGAAAAACAATGAAACAAAAGAACACGTTAATAGTTTAAATAATCCCAACAAAAAAATCCGAACAGTTTGACCACAAATAGTTTAAAAATAATCCCAACAAAATGAAACAAAACTGTTGCTAGTTATAGTTTAAAAAACACACAAACAGTTTGACGAGTAAGCACAAAAAAAAATAATCCGAACATGAATAAGCTCAAAAATGACCACAAACAAATCACCAAACCCACCCCGTGGCGAGTGATACCAAATGTCAGAACCAAATATCACTTTCACTTCATTATGATGAACAAGAAAATAAGATGAGATAAAGTAGAGAATATCACTTTCACTTCATTATGATGAACAAGAAAATAAGATGAGATAAAATGGAAGAAATTTAGAGAGAAGTTAGAGAGAGAAAGTAGAGAGAAAAAAGAGTTGGTTGAATTCTTACAAATGAAAAATAACAAATGAGAATCAACACCATTTTCCATAGAGGAAAATGGTATATATACCCTACACAACTACATGGGAGTGACGGGCTTTTACTTGAGGCGGGCTCGGATTGACTTGGGCTTTAACCCGATACACATACAATATTAACTTACATTTACGAGCCCGTTTACCTTTCTAGCCTATTACAACGTATAATTAATTAAGTGACCGAGACCTAATATAATGAACGAACTTCCTTGTTCGACTCAATATTTTGAGGCTAACAGAATGGTAACTATTATTATAAGAAAATTCAGCTAACGGTAGATGAACATCCCAACTGCCACCAAAGTCAATCACACACGCTCTTAATATATCCTCCAATGTCTGTATTGTATGCTCACTTTGTCCATCCGTCTGAGGATGTAAAGCGTACTCATCTTCCAAACGCGTCACCTAAGGATTTTTGTAAGTTATGCAGAAAACGTGATGTAATAGGTTCCATCCGATCTAAAATAATTGACATAGGCACTCCATGTCGTGCAACAATTTCATCGATGTATAGCCTTGCCAACTTCTCCATACTATAATCTTCACGTATCGCCTGAAAATGAGCTAACTTGGTCAGTCTGTCGACTATTACCCATATTGTATCATGCCCACTCTTTGACCTAGGTAACTTCATAATAAAATCCATAGTGATATTATCCCATTCCCACTCGGGTATCTCTGATTGTTGCAATAACCTCGAAGGCCTTTGATGCTGAGCCTTCAATTTCGAACACGTTAAATATTTGCTAACATATGTAGCGATATCCCTTTTCATACCCGGCCACCAATACATATCCCGAAGATCATGGTACATCTTATCCGCTCCCGGATGCACAGAGTACCTAGTCTTATGAGCTTCGTCCATGATTATGGTTCTCACACCTCCCACTAACGGAACCCATATGCGATCCATAAAGTACAAGCTCTCATCTTCTTTCCTTTCCATCTGTTGGTCTAACTCGTGTATTCATTTCTGATGGCGCGTTCTCTTCCTTAAACGCCTTCTGGGATGCCAGTATCATTCTTTTAACTCCAGACTGAATGGTCATAGCCATTGCTCGTACACGTCTAGGTTTCACTTGCTTGTTCCCTATTTTTAGCATCAGCTAATACGTCGCCTTACTGGATGGTAGCTAAAAAAAAAATTATTAAAAAAAAAAAAATAAAAAAATTCTCACACTTATAGTCGCTTAATAACTCAATCTACCTCCTTTGACGCATATTCAACTCCTTCTGATTGAATATGTGCTGAAGACTCTTATGATCCGTATAGATGACAGACCTTCGTTCCGTACAAGTAATGCCTCCAAGTCTTAAAAGCAAACACTATGGCTCCCAATTCTAGGTCGTGTGTCGTATAATTATTCTCATGGATCTTCAATTGTCGTGATGCATAGGCGATTACCTTGCCTCTTTGCATAAGTACACAACCTTACCCTTGATTTGACGCATCGCAGTATATACAATGTTTTGGTCAATGGCAATTAACAAAATTGGGTGCATTACCATCATTGTCCTTACATGTTGAAAAAGCTTTACTTCTTGTTCCCTGCCAACTTTTACTTCTGATTATTCTACGAAAGTGATGATAGGGGTTTAGCATTCTTATAAAAATTTGCGATGAAAACGTTTGGTTAGTAAACCTGCCATTCAGTAATGACCGTATCACTAGTTGTCGTCTTAGAGTACTTTTCAATTTTCATTGTTTATCTTATTAGTGTCCAACATGAATTTCATTGCGTTAACGACGTGTCTGAGAAAACGGACTTCTTCTAGCAGAAATTCACACTTGCAATACATATTCTCATTTTTGATTAGCTCCAAATACTTATTTAGATGCGAACTCTCGTGATCCTCATTAGAGTTCGGAGTGATCAAGATTTGTAACAACAACAAATTGGGTCACAGCGAATAATGAGTATACGGTGCGTTACATTACGATAAATAGCACATGTTATGAGAACGACCTCAAAAAGTAGCGTTTATAAATACAGATTCATTGGATTTATTGAAATGTTTGAAAAACAATGCAAGGAGCTTAAATTGTCACATTTGAAATAAAGATTCTAGTTCATAAAACAATCGTCCCATATTATAATGACTCCATAGTCTTTTTGCATGGACACCCAAAAGGACTATCCCAATGTATCGTGTGAACCTCGTGATCATTGTCCTGAGAAAATTACATGCTTAAAACGGCAACTTTAGTTGTGCGAATTTCATAGGTTGATGTATATGAATGTAGGGATCCGTAGATTTAAAGTGTATGATAATGCAACATATGCAAAATACAATGGTAATTACATTTCCCTAAGCTCATGACACTAAAGCTCGACATGTATGAATGCAATATAAATATTGCCACATTGTCCATGATGATGTTTATCTCAACATCCGAATTTGACATGGTATACTTCCGTTGGTTCACTCCGTGACACCAGTGAGAGCTACTCACCCGGATGGGGATGTCAACCCCAATAGATCTAATTTATAAATCATGCTCAACAAATTAATTGACTGTTCATGATAAATGGGCTCAAAGGGTTATCGCTACTTAGGCAAGCACGTATCATGGTAAAAATGTCTCTTAGTTAATTTGTAAAACAAAGCATGTTTCTCACCCCAAAAGTTATAAATCATTGATATAGTAAAACATAGGGCTATAAACTCACCTCAACAGATAGTTCCTCGCAGTTGCAAATATACTCAGGTACCAAGAATAGTACGCCGTCAAATACCTAAGTAAATACGGTACGTCTTAGTCTATCACTTTAGAGTATGACACATAATTAAATTACATGACAATGCTAGTTTATTTAACTCATTATATATTATTATCACTTGTGGTAATAATTCCAATAAAAGAATGGTTAATTTACTCGTTTGCTCTCGGGTAGGTATACGACTAGAGGTAGGTTTCGTTAACGAATGGACATTTATTAACCCCGAAATGCTCTTACCTGTTATACTGTGACTTTAAATAGAATAGTACTTCTATTATATTAAGTCCAGTCTGACACTTCAAGTATTTATAAAATCATTTAAGTTCCATACCTTAAAGTTCTAAGTTTGACAAATTTTAATCCCTTTTTTGACGTTTGGTTAAATTATACTTTTAATCCAACTTAATTCAAAACAGCCCCTTAAGTTTGAAATGTGTCAAAAACAGTCCCTAGACTTGTAAAATCAATATTTTCAATTAACACCTTCTAGTTTACACTTTGACACTTTTAATCCTTAAACTTGTAGAAACCACATCTTTAACCCGTTTAAGTCCTAACAAGTGGCTATAGGCTTTCCTTAATTCCAATAAGCCATATAAGCTGTTTAAGATTACAAATAAGCTCGGATGAGCTTATTTGGGCTTATTGGGCCTTAAAGTCTATTTAAAAGCCCGCTAACCGTTTTAAATCTCAAAACATTTCCAATTTGGATCCATTATCATAACCAAGTTTTATTATGTCCAAACTTATCACATAAGCTGTTTTAGAGCTTATAAATAAGCCGTGATCCCTAATGGGCCTATTTGGCCTTAGGTGCTATCCGAAATAAGCCAACTAGTCTAAACAAGGTCCAATTCATTTGCACTAGTTTCCATTAGTTTTCAAATTCACTTTTATTAAGTCCCATAGGCTTATTGAGCTTATAAATAAGCCACTCTCCTAAAGTGGGCTGTTAGGCCACTTAGTGGGCCTCGCAAATGGGCAGCGAGCCCATTTAGTTCAAACTACTTCCTAGCATACGTCTAGTACAAATTAGGATCTTTAATAAGCTACTGTGACTATTAGAGGCTAAGGGGGAGCTTTTTATCTTGACCCATCTTAATGTTTACGCCATACAGTGGGCATGTCGCATGGTTTATATTCGTTTTGTCTTTCGCCAAAGACGCGACTAGTGTATACTTCCTTTTACGAGCAAACGGTTTTGTGTAACGAATTATATGTTGAAAATATGTACTCATACATGTGTCTAACTAAGTTATACATTTTTTTTAACTTCACAAACTAACCATAACAACTTCTTAACACAGGTTGTAATGATCATACGCAATGCACATGCTCGCGACATACATGGTCATAGTGACCATGACATCCCTGTCTTTGTGGCTTGTGTCACGCATGCATTGAGGTTAAAGGGTCTAGTATACAAGGTCATTCAAGCCATGAGTGTGTGACATGCATGGTTGAAACCCATGCATGTTCACGTCCTCATGAAGTGTACACATGAAACAACTGAATTCATCTCATATACATATATAACTAGAAACAGACAGGAATTATAAACCAAGATGAGGTCTTACAATGGTCCTAAGATTAGCGCGAGATGAGTAGCGAGTAGAACGCGTATAACCAAACCGCACATACCCTTAGCTTTCAAAAGCTTTAACCAAACCGAAACCTTAACTCGTTTCTTTATCGATCCACCTAGCTTGTAATACCCCTTTACTTGTGGATGGCTTAGTAAAGCCCATGGCCGGCCATGGTATGTAATATATATACCCTCTCCATGCCTTTGAGAGGGTTGGTTGGTTAGTTGTTTCATTTTTACATTTTCACACACTTAATATTTATATTACTTTCTCTCTCTATAAACTTTCCAACCCACTTCTCTCTCTAGTTCTTGCATAATATCATTCGAGATTATTAGTATTCTTCACTTATGATATGTGTAACACTTTTCGTCCCGTACAAATAATGCCTCCAGGTCTTGAGAGCAAAAACCACCGCACCCAACTGTAAATCGTGAGTGGTATAGTTCTTCTCATGAATCGTCAGTTGACGAGATGCATATGCAATCACCTTTCCTCTTTGCATCAATACACATCCAAATCCTTGATTTGATGCATCGCAGTAAACCACAAAGTCGTCTGGTCCATCAGGCAATGACAATATTGGAGCATTACACAAATTGTCCTTCAATGTTTGAAAAGCCTCTTCTTGTTCCCCACCCCACTCATATTTTTGATTCTTCTGCATCAGTGAAGTAAGGGGTTTAGCAATTTTTGAGAAATTCACGGTAAAACATCGGTAGTAACCTGCTAATATCATAAATGGCCGTATCTATAACGGTATCTTAGGAATCTTCCAATTCTTCACTGCTTCAATCTTACTAGGATCCACATGAATACCACTGCTGTTAACCACGTGTATGAGAAAATGTACTTCTTGTAGCCAAATTTCATACTTGGAAAACTTGGCAAACAACTTCTCTTTCTTCAAAAGTTCTAAAACTAACTTCAGATGATCCTTGCGATCCTCCTTAGACTTTGAGTAGATCAAGATATCATCAATGAATACGATGCCATACTTGTCTAGATATGGCTTGCACACCCAATTCTTTAAGTCTATGAAAACCACTGGTGCGTTGGTTAATCCAAAAGGCATAACCGTAAATTCAAAATGTCCATACCGTATCCTAAATACAGTTTTTGGAATATCTACTTTGTGTACTCTTAGCTGATGAATGAAGATCTATATTAGAGTAATAACACGAACCTTGTAACCAGTCAAACAAGTCGTCGATCCTAGGGAGATTCTTGGTGGTTAGATTGTCCAACTCTCAATAGTCTATACACATTCGAAATGAACTGTCCTTCTTCTTGAACAATATAGGTGCTCCCCACAGAGAGTGACTTGGTCGAATAAAACGTATATCAAACGAATTCTAAGGGTTACGAACTATCGAATAGGGTAGCAAACGAATATCGAATCAAGGAATAGAAAATATATAAGGGATTTCACAGATGCAAATAGATGCGGATCAAATGTCGTAAGAATCCTTAAAAGAAAGGATAGAATATCTATACCGATAGGGAACACAAACAAAAGAGTCAACAAATCATACCAAGATAAAAAAAACACATATCGAATAACGATACGTATCAAGATTGATAAATGAGAAAGATAGAATTCTTATACCAATAATCGACTTTGCTCGAAAGAACCAACTAAATACTGTTTTTATAAAAAAATCATTTGTCAATAAAGAAAGTCGTTTTAAATATAAAAAAAATCATTTTAAATATAAAAATCATCTTAAATATAATATTTATAAAATTCATTTTAAACATGGATGTTATAAAAATCCAAAGACAGTTATTTAACGGTGTATCGCATCTTACCATTATGAATCATTTTAAACCTACTTTTCATAATAAAAATAAAATTTATTTAGAAAATAAAAAAATAGTTTCATATCTTATTTGTAATGATCATTTTAAATATAGTCTTGACAGTCAACTGGTATCAGATCGTTTCATAAAAATCATTGTAAACACAGTTTTTATAAAAATAATATGACATTCACATAAAAGCGGTGTCATAACGTATTCATAAAATCATTTCAAAAATAGTTTTCCTTAAACACCATCAAGATATACTTCAAAAGGATTTTCATAATTCGATAACAATATAAAATATGTTACTCAAACAAAGGGCACCGTAATACCAAAAGGATTACAAAATACCATAAGGAATCTAACATAAATCTATGATTTAAAGGCGAAAGAGAGTACAAGTAACCATATAGTCAGAATAAAAGTCAAACGAACACGTACCAGAGAAATTCATGCAAAGACATTATGAACGAAACGAAGAACATAAGGACTCATCCGTACTAACGATCAAAAGATCAAACAGAGAGAAGCGTCGGTACTAACATGTCGCAAACATGTTATGAAAACCAAAGAACATGTAAAATAAGGGAGTAAACATCCGTACTAATATGTTATGAACAATTCGTTCTTGAAAGAAAAATTAGATATTTGTACTAGTAATCAATGCAAGGAAGATCCAATGTACTAATAGCCAAAAGAAGTAGATCCAAACAACCAATACATATCAAGACGCTAAAGGGGAAGGATAAAACATCCGTACTGACATGGTACAAACAACGAATGCTAAAATAAGAGTTAGATATTAAAATGAATAATTGAGCAAACGAACAAACTCAATAATCATAATAGTGGCAATAAGAGGTATCCGGGAAATCTGTAAATGTTAGATAGAAGGGAAACTTTCTGAATACACAACTAATACATAATATAACCGCACATAATACCACATCTTACACTACCACCTAACAAGCAAACACTGATCAATGCAATCATGGTCACAAGTCTACGTGTGTGATTCCTTTATAATTATGTTGGCCACCCATAATTATAATTGCATCCTTTAACACGTGTACTTACTTCCAAGACTACACATCTTAATGATAACGCACAAATATATACATATACCACATAGAAAATCTTACACGACCCCAGTATAATACAAACACGATGTTCCATCAAAGCAATATTTATTTATATAAAGATAAAATCCAAAAAGACAAAAAGAAAATGAAAGCCTCATAGTGCCCCAAAATATGAAATATCTAGAAGAAACCATCGATAATAGAAATGTGTCGAGGTAAATGACGAGATAATCTTATGCTGGGCCTCGCTTGGGTTTGACTTTTCTTTTGCAAGAGTTATCCGACTCCGTGGGTCTAGGCATGCTACGAGCATCCGACATGAGATCTGAGTCGGCCTCTTCTTACGACTCTTCTACTTCCCTTCCTCCTTCGGTTCCTCGAGAGGCTCCTCCTCAAATAACTCCTGTTTTGGATCTTCTAATATCGAGTAGCCCGTAGGTCGATATAAAACTCAGAAAAAAATAAGAAAACAAAATGCCTAGATAGCTAAACACATAAATCCTATTATGAAGCTATCATTCGATGACAAATATTAAATATCTAATTAAATATATAACTAAATATCTCAAATTAATTATAGTAGAGAGAGTATCCCGTTTGATAAAAATTGCTTGAGGACAAATAATAATTTATCTCCCGAATGTCGTATCCCAAAGAAGCGTGAATTGAGAATCTCGTTTAAGTCTGTGATCGCGTGATTTGAATAATTTTAAAGATTTGATTTTGGATTCTATTTCTACTTATGAAACGCAAAAGCAAATAAAGGCAAGCAAACAAATAAGGCAATTAAGGATTTAAGCTAAACACGTTAACAGGAATTCTAAAACACGACTAATTAACCAAAAATAATAAATTTAAACCCTAAAAACTCAAACTTATAATTTCTAAATCCTAAATGACTTAAAATAATTTTCAAAAAAGAAATTATATTTTTAAACAATTAAAAGTTATTTTAATCTAGAAAAATGATTAAAAATATTAAACTAATTCTAAAAATTCTGGAAAAATTACTAAAAATACTTAAGACTATAACTGAGATAATGGTAAAAAGAAAAATCCAATAAGCACTTGTAATAAGCTGCTAATCAGCTAAAATAGCTTATAAGCATGAAATAACAAATAAATTATAAAAGAAAATTGGCCCAAGGATCTTATGAAAAAGACACAAGGGCGTAGTGGTAAAGGCTTTGTGTGTGTGAGGGAAAGGTCGCAGGTTCGAGTCCTGGACCTTACCTTTTTATTATTGTTTTTATTTTGAGATTTTCTTTTAAAAGCTAAACTATAAGTAAAAATAAGCAACTTTTATAAAAGAACTTTTTGACCAAACTTAGAAATAAGCTAGAAAAAGCTAACTAAAAGATAACAGAATGGCTTATTAGGAAATAGGCTAACTGTTTGGCTTTTTGGGGACTCAATAAGCATTTTAGAAGACAAATAAGCTGAAAATAGCTAAACACCTAAACCAAATAAGCAATTCTAACTAAAAATAAGCAAACAAAAGAATCTAAAAAGCACTAAAAAGTAAAACAGTTGCAAAAGTCTAAGTTAAGACTGTTTAGCAAATGGCTTATACTACTTGATCTTTTTTTGACTGAATAAGCACTTCAAATTTTAATAAGCTAAAAATAAATGAAAAACTAGTCCAAATAAGCACTTAGATGAACAAATAAGCAAGCCAGATAAGCTGGAAAGCAAACTAAAAGCATAAGGACAGATAGACTCTAAGGCAAGTTTAAAGGACTTAGACCACAATTTTAGCTAAGAATTAAAGACTAATAAGCACAGACAATAAGCTAAAAGCTAAAAACAGATAAAGTTTAAGACTCTAAGAACACATATAAGCAAAATATAAGCAAACTTACTTAAGGAATAAGCTAGAAAAGTTATGTTAAAATGACAGACTTAAACTTATTTTTGGTTTTTTCAAAAATAAATTGACACTTTTTAAGCTTAAAATTAAGACTCAATAAGCAAAGAAGAAGACTAAAAGTTAAAAACAGATAAAGAACTTGACTCAATAAGCACATTCAAACTAAAATTAAGCTATTAAGACCTATAAATAAGCTAGAAATCTAATTTGAAAGTGACTGCATATACATGACTCGGTTTTGACCTTTTTGAGCTAAATGACTAATTGCAGCCTAAGAATTAAGGCTCTAAACTGATTTTTGACAACTAAAAACTTAAAACCAGCTTAAATCCTTATACTCCAATAAGCCCAAAAACGATTCAAAATTTATAAAAATAAACTTACATTTAACCACTAATTAATCTGCAAACTTAGACCCGGTATAAAACACTAATACAACTAAACTGTTATTAAGGCTAAAATGATTAAAATGCTATCCAAACTCAATGGACTTAAAAAACAGATTTGATGATGTATGTTGAGACTTACTAAGATCACAAAAAGCCATCTTAAGAAGCTCCTAGGAATAAATTAACCATATGCAAATTTAGACCACATAATGCACGAGCAAATTAGATTTTTGATAATAAACCTTTACAAACTTGACAAAACCTATTTTAAGCTAATGAAAACTAATTTATAGACTTAATTAGAGCTTATCAAAACTGATCTAGGAACCAAAAGTAGTTTGCATACTTTTTAAACCTTTTAGATTGCTTATGCCAAACACCTCTTTAAATTTTGATTTTTCATTTTAAACTTAAATCAGACCTTAGAAACCTTCAAACTATTAAAACATATTAAGAACAATTCATGACAAAGACAGATAAGCAAAAACCTAAGGAAAATAAGCATTTAACTATTAGCTTCACTAATAAGCTAAAATGACTAAAAACAAATCAGATTTCAAGAAAACTCAATTCTATACTATTTTAGACTAAACTAAACACAATAAGCTATATTAGAACATATTAAGAACAAAATAAGCAAACAATAAGCAACAATAAGTAGTAATAAGCAGAAACAAAAATTTAGCTTAAAAAGATGGAAAAGTAATTTTACCTTGATCACAGCTTAACATGGATCTAAACTGCTCATTAAGAGCTTAAATCTACAACCTGCTTAAGAAATAAGCTCTGAATAAGCCCTATAAGCCCTTTCGTTTTTGGCTTATCTTCCAAGTTGCTTATTCAGTTATTTGAGTGGATTTTTTATGAATGACTTATTAAGTTTAGCTTACAACAAGCTAAACTATTAAAGGCTAGCTTATTAGTTATAAAGGGCTTCTTGAGCTTATTTAAGTAAATTCAAACCACATGTTTAACAATATTGCTTAATAGTAAAAACATAATTAAAACGCAAAATTAAATGAAACTGATTTTTATTAATATTCAAATGTTTACAAGCTTTTAAAAGAGGAAATACATTTAAAGGAAACAATAAGCTAAAAGTTACAAAATAAGCTACTAAAACTATAATAAGCTAGATGATCATCTCTATGTATGGAGGCCTCCCTTTATAGCCATGAGAGGAAGGATCCAGAAGGGTAGGAGCCTCCTTGAGCTTCAATCTCGTCCCTTGATTCCAAACACCTCATCAAATCATCAATCTACACCCTTAGATTACTTCTACGCATCTTCAACCAATGAGGTTCTTGGGGATTGCCAGCGTGTCATAAGTGATTTGTCAGGTGTGTTAGAGGGTTTCTTCTAGAACTAAGGAACGTGTGTGGGATTGGGGTGAAATGAGGGTTTTACCGTGTTAATTGATCTGTGTGAAAACGAGGGAGGGAAAGGGGATAGATCAACAGTAATTTTGACCATGTGTTTGACCTGTGTTTATAAGGTTTTGGACCCGGTTATGGTCGGGCTTAGTCTTGGGCTAGGAATATGGATTTGGACTATATAGTTTTAGATTGATAAAAGGCTTTTGATTTTAGGCTTATAAGCTAATGGGCTGACCCAGCCCAATAAAATAGGTACGGGTTAGCCCATTAAGGATGTATACGCCTTTGGCTTCGATTTCTCATATTCTTCCTATTCCTATGCTCGGTTTTGTCCGTTTTGTTTCATTCTTGTCCTTTTGTGATTTATTCGTTACCTACAAGACACAATAGACAAAACACACATATACAATGCATTTTCATGTATTATTGGTCATTATTGGTCTTTTTAGCTTTATATTAAGGAATAAAAGATATGTGTTTAAGCACATATCAAAATCCCCCATACTACACTATTGCCGTGTCCTTATGCAATGTCATAAATTCACACTTAGAAAACCAAGAATTCCAACCCCCTTAGACTAATTACCTTGAAAAGTAACTAAGTGTTCACCTAAGGGGATTAAGAAATCACTAGTTTTATAAAGCCCCCCCCTGTTTTCCCATTTTTATGCATTTATTATTATTATTTATTCACATCATAACTTCACGGAACAAGAAACACTAAAAGGATAAATTCATTGTCCTTGATTTTTCACCCGCCCCAAACTAAGCCTAAAAATGAAATCATTGTTAAATACAAGTTAAGATGCTAACACTACTCATAAATGCTAATTGTGTATGCATAGCTACTTTCTGCTCTCTTATTTCCTAAATCCTCTAAGAATTTTATTATTATTATTGGTGACAAATAAATTATGTCCTTATTCGTATAAAGTAAACCCGGTTTAGACCATAATTAGTTTGAAATCCTTTCATAAAGAGAAGATATGGTGAGAATAAGGTCCACATTAAGGTTTTAATTTCGCTCGATTTAGGGGTTATCCTTTTTATTTCATCCGAAACAACTCAACTACGAGTCCAGAGACGGAAGCTTTATTTAGATAACCCCGGAGTCGAAATTTGGCTTTATTCTTATTATTATTGCAACATTATTAAACCTCGGTCTTTTAAACAACTGCCACATCGGTATGCGAGCCGACCATGGTCCAGGAGTCTTATTTCGACCTCGGTGATCCTCAACCTTTTTGAAGGCTGCAAAATCGGTTGTGAGCCGACAAAATGCAGCAAACTTTTATCAGTCTCAGATTATTATTCTTACTATGGGCCTTCTTTTGAAGACTGCCACATCGGTTGTGAGCCGGCAAGAGGCAGTAAACTTTTATCAGCCTACAGTTATTATTATTATTATTACCTCCACCCTTTAAACGACTACCACATCTGTTTTGAGCCGGCAAGAGGTAGTAGTCTTATTTCGGCTTTGGTTTATTCATTATTATTATTTGCCAAATTTCAAGTCATGTGGTCTTTTAACTACCTAGACAACGGTAGCGAGCCGTCAGGAATCGGTAGCCTATTTTCTCACAACACTAACAAAACCTCGATGTGTACCTTACTTTCACCAGAAAGAATCTCTACAAAGTGATTTAAACTTAGAATAGCAAAAACCAATGTAACTTTATTTATTAAACAATTATATAAAGTTTATTAAGCTGATGGGAGCAAAAAGCCACAATTAACCTCTATGAGCTCTAAAGAGTTCCAACTACTCTATTTTTAGCATCTAACTTATATAAAACTCTATTATTTTTCGTTTTTCCTAAATTTAAAATCTTTACTAAAAAGATCCGCGAATGCTTAGTCTAATAAAACAAGCTTTGCATATTTAAAGTCTATCATGAAAACTTGCAAACTCTTGGCTTTTTATAAGCTAGAAATCGTATTTTAAAGCTTTTTGTGTAAAAGACTAGAAAAAGCTTAAATTTTTATAAGTTAAGGGGCAAGCTAGAGCGCAACATGCTCGATCAAGTCAAAATTTATTCCTTAAAAAGACAAAACTACGTGTCAAAACACTTATTCTATTTTTGAAAATTTTTAATTTTGGCATAAAATCACATATTTTTGATGGAAAACGGGGTAACGTGAAGACAAAGCAAATGCAAGTAAGATCATATCGAAAGACCCCCCCATACTAGAACTACACATTGTCCTCAATGTGAGACTGTCACCCCCATACTAATTTCAAGGCATAATCTAAATATTAAGGGGGTCTCTACGCAAATCTAAAGCCATTTATTAATTATGCTAATAGATAGACGTTAATCAATAAGATCTAGGATATCGGATTCCCATAAATAAGCATGTTAAGGATTGAAGATCGAGTGAGCGATGGATAAAATCACGAGCACGAGAACCTTTAAAATCCGGGCAATCCTAGACATAAAACATAAAACACGAAACACAAGAAAGAAAAAGGCGAGCCTCCTCACATCACACTTATTCATAATTATTATACTAATATACTACTACTAGGGATAAGCATGGGTTGCCACCCACGAAGCGCTTGTTTTTAATAACCGAGTCACGAGCCTGACTCGACCCTGAATTTTAGTGGTCCATGAGGAAGGTTTGGAGATCCGGGACAACCATCGGTGGTATGTCCCCTCTAAAATAGTGTTTAAGTCTATGACCGTTCACCTTGAAATTTGGTCCGTCGGTTTGAGATAACTCAACAGTGCCATAAGGGAAAACTTGAGCAACGGTGAATGGTCCGGTCTAACGGGTTTTGAGCTTGCCCGAGAAAATCTTTAATCGAGAATTGAAGAGAAGAACTCGATCACCAACGTTGAAAACGCGGTTCTTAATCTTGGAGTCATGAATCTTCTTTGTTTTCTCTTTGTAAATTAAAGAATTCTCGTAAGCTTGATCCCGGAGTTCATTTAATTCATTCATTTGAACTTTTCGGTGATCATCCGCGGTCTTAAGCTCAAAATTGCAATGTTTCAAGGCCCAATAGGCCTTATGTTCAAGTTTAATAGGAAGATGACACGCCTTTCCGTACACTAGCTTTTAAGTAGTGCACCAGATGGGTGTTTTGAAAGCGGTACGGAAGGCCCATAAAGCATCATCTAACTTATCGGACCATAAAGCACGATTTTCACCTATGGTCCTTTCTAAGATAGGTTTCAAACCACGATTTGAAACCTCCACTTGTCCACTCGTTTGTGGATGATACGCGGTAGAAAGACGGTGGGTAACTCCATACTTAAGCATGACCTTTGCGAATTGGTCATTGCAAAAATAAGTACCGCGATCACTAATTATAGCACGAGGAGTTCCAAATCGGGCAAAAAGAGATTTCAAGAATTTAACAACGACTCGGGCATCATTAGTTGGGAGTGCTTTTGCTTCAACCCATTTAGACAAGTAGTCAACGGCTACGAGAATGTACTTGTTCCCTCGAGAAAACGGAAATGGTCCCATAAAATCGATGCCCCATACGTCAAAGATCTCACATACTTGAATTGCATTTTGAGGCATTTCGTCATTTTGCAATATTTTGCCTTGACATTGACACGAGTCAAAAGACTTAACCATGTCATGGGCATCGCGATAAATTGTCTGCCAATAGAAACCGGAATCAAATACTTTTTTAGCGGTGTAGTTTGCACCATGATGTCCCCTGGTGGGTTCATTATGGCAAGCCGTGAGGATATCAACGGCTTCTTGGCCGTAAACACATCGTCTAATTACTTGATCCGCACCAATCCTAAACAAGTAGGGGTCGTCCCAAAAATAATGCCTAACATCCTTAAAGAACTTTTTCTTTTGTTAGGACGACATCCCTTTTACAACGAAATTCCTCGCATAGTAATTTGCAATGTCGGCAAACCATGGGGTACTAGAATCATAATGAAAAGATATCATTCCAAGGGTCTCGAGAGGAAATGTTTCATTAATTTCCTTTTTCTCGAGATCACCTTGATGAGGATTTTCTAATCTAGATAAGTGGTCGGCCGCGAGATTCTCTGCTCCTTTTTTATCATGAATAATGACATCAAATTCTTGGAGTAGGAGAATCCACCAGAGCAATCTCGGTTTCGCATCTTGCTTAGCAAGAAGATATTTGAGAGCCGAGTGGTCCGTATACACTATGGTCTTTGATAAGACTAAGTAAGGTCGGAATTTCTCGAAAGCGTTCACCACGGCTAATAATTCTTTCTCCGTAGTAGTGTAATGTGCTTGAGCATCCATCATGGTCTTACTTGCATAGTGTATAGGATGAAAATGTTTGGTCTTACGTTGCCCCAAGACTGCACCTACCGCATAATCACTATCGTCTCACATAATTTCAAATGGTAGGTCCCAATCGGGGGAAACTAAAATCGGGGCTCGGTTAACTTCTTTTTAAGTATATTAAACGCTTCAATACATTCTTTTGAGAAAATAAACATGGTTTCCTTTTCAAGAAGATGGGTCATCGGCCGACGATTTTAGAAAAATCTTGAATAAATAGACGATAGAACCCAGCATGACCTAAGAAACTTCGAACGCCTTTAACGGAAGTTGGATGAGGGAGTTCAGCTATAACATCAACTTTAGCTCTGTCAACCTCAATCTTGGATTTAAAAATTTTGTGGCCGAGGACAATGCCCTCTTTAACCATGAAATGGCACTTCTCCCAATTTAGAACTAAGTTGGTATCTTCGCACCGTTTTAGCATTTTGTCTAAATGGGAGAGGCAAGACGAGAAAGAATTCTCGAATACCGAGAAATCGTCCATAAATACCTCCATCGTTTCCTCGATCATGTCGTGGAAAATGGCCATCATGCACCTTTGGAACGTGCCCGGAGCATTACATAAACCAAAAGGCATACGTCGGTAGGCAAACGTCCCATAAAGGAAAGTTAAGGTGGTGTTCTCTTGGTCTTGCGGGTCAATGGGAATTTGAAAATATCCAGAAAATCTATCTAAAAAGCAATAGTATTCATTCCCTGCTAAACATTCTAGCATTTGGTCCATGAAAAGCAATGGGAAATGGTCTTTACGAGTCACATCATTAAGCTTTCGGTAATCTATACAAACACGTCATCCGGTAACTAGCGTAGTAGGTATCAATTCATTATCTTTGTTTTCAACTACGGTCATGCCACCCTTCTTAGGCACACAATGAATGGGACTCACCCATGAACTATCGAAGATAGGGTAAATCAATCCGGCATCAACGAGTTTGATAACTTCCTTTTTGATAACCTCATGAATTTTTGGATTTACCCTTCTTTGATGTTGAACCGCCGGTTTGAAATCGTCTTCCATTAAGATCTTATGAGTACAAAAACTAAGGTCGATACCCTTAATGTCAAAATTTTTCCATGCGATGGCCCGTTTGTGTGATTTAAGAACCTTTAAAAGGGAGTCCTTTTCTTCATCTTTTAAGTCTTTAGCGATTATAACGGGTAATTTATTCGTCCTTCCAAAAACGCATATTCAAGATGAGACGGTAAATCCTTGAGCTCAAGCTCCGGAGGATCATCAATAGAAGATTTAATCGTTTTAATTTCCTAAAATGAAGTTCTTCCGGAGGGGAGGAAAGATGATGGACAGCATTTAATAAACTTCCACGAGTAGAAGAAGGTCTCCCTCCGGATCAAGGTCGGCATCATCAATTCCCGATGGAATTGAATCATTTGTAAGACAAGCTTCGATTTCTTCTAAAATGAAGTCACCTCCCTCGAAAGGAGTGAGAGAGGGGAAAGAGGTAGAAATTCTAGTTTTCTTTGTTTTTCAAATTAAGTTAATTAGAATTTAATTTTGATTTTTAATTTAATTTAGCATTTATTTTCTTAATTTTTATTAATATTTAGGTTTCCCGATACCTTATTCTGTTCCCCGTATTTAATTTAGATTTAATTTTAGGATTTCCTTATAACTAAATTTGTTTCCCGTAGTTTTTAAGATCCCTATTTCCTATATTTTGTTTCCCGTAGATTAAATTAGATTTTATTTAATTAATTTTAATTGTAATTATATCAGTGTTCATATCATATATTCTCAATCAGTCAACTTCTCTTCAAACCAGGATAATTTCCTACTTTTACAAAAACTTCTTCGGCAATTCTGGCCGGTCGTGTCGTGGAACGGTTCGTGTCGAGAATCATTTATGTAGGATTAAGTTCGGGGAGTGATAGCTTTTCCTATATGGAAAGAGGTATCAAGTTAAAGCTTGCACCCAGATCGGCCAAGGCTAAGCATTCAACTAATTTGCCGGGGTCTCTAAGTTTTTCGGGCAACTTTTTTAGGATAACCGCCGAACAATTCTCATTCACCGGCGTTTTGGCTAAATCAAACAATTTTTCTTTTTTATTAAGGAGACTTTTAAACATTGAAGCAAATTTCGGCATATGTAGAAGAGCATCCGTGAAACTGAGCTTGAAATGTAATTCCCTAAAGATTTTAACAAATTTTGAAGCTAGATTATCATTTTTTTCACGAAGCTTCTGTTTGTTAGCTATTGAAGGATAAGGTATAGACGGTTTAGGCTTAGGAGCAACAACGGGCTCATCAATTAGAGCTTAAATTTGGACTACCGGAGGTTGGATATTTTCGATACTCGGTTGCACCGTATCCTTTATCACCTCGGGTTCCCGTTCTACCACCTTGGGAAGAGGAGAGAAAGGAGGTGGAATTGGAGGTCCATCATAAGAAATACCACTTCGGGTGGTGATTGCTTTCAAGTCACCTCTCGGGTTAGCAACGGTGTTGCTAGGAAGTGAACCCGAACCCGAAGAAGAAGCGGTATTCATTTGAAAAAAACTACTCATAATGTTCTTAATATCATTCGTTAATTCATTCCTTAACTCATTCTTGAACGCATTTTTCTGCCTACTCAACGTAGTATCCATCTCTTTTTTTAATTCCTTCCTCATATTGCTTATTTGATTTTGCATTACTCTCATATTAACGTCATTTGTCTTCATGTAGTTTGAGAGATCGTTTGAAGGTCCAAGTTGAGGCGGAGCTTGATAATTCTGATTACCTTGATTGAAATTATTTCCTCGGTTCTGATTGTACCCTTGATTTTGATTGAAACGGTTTTGATTATTTTTCACGGGAGGAAAACCAGGTGGTCCCATTTGATTGCTAGCACGATAATTCGGGTCTCCTTGAGGACGATATCCTTGATTCTGATTATAGGTTGTTGCGGCTGTAGAAGCATTGAAAGTGTTGCCATCGACGGTAAGACACTCATAGTAGGGATGCGGTCCACCACAAGTCACACAACTTTCAGAAAATTCTTTAACGGTCTCTGGATGTGTGGTCTTAACATGACGAAGCTTAGCATTAACGGCATCAGTAAGAGCGGCCATCTCCGATGGACATGCCGTGGTAGAAAAAGAAGTATTAACACTCACTTTGGAAACAACCGGTTTGTTTCGTGAAGTGCGAACTTTAGACATATTCTTGATAATTGTCAAAGCATCTCGAGGAGTTTTAGTCAAAAGATTACCACCGGCGGTGGCATTCAAAGAATCTTGATCGGTTGGGGTTAAAGCATTGTAGAAAGTATCAAGTTGATGTAATTCCGTAAAACCGTGATGTGGGCGTGCACAAAGGAGATCCTTTAAACGGTCCCATGCCTCACTAAACGTTTCCTCAAACATTTGTTGAAAATTTGTGATTTTATTTCAGAGATTTGTAGTTTTGGAAGGAGGAAAGAATTGGTTAATGAACATGGAAACAAGGTCTTCCCAAGTAAGAATAGAACGAGGGGGTTCTTTTTTGAGCCAAATCTGGGCTGCCCCCTCGATAGAAAATGGGAAAAGCATAAGCTTAATCGACGAATTAGGCACATCTTTATACTTAATCATGGAAGTAATCTTGTTAAACCAATGAATGTGAGCATGGGATCTTCTTTCTTAAATCCATAAAATTGTTTTGAAGTTACAAGATTTAGAAGACCGTGTTTAAGCTCACGAGGAAGGGTCTTCAAAACACTAATCTTTAAACTTCAACGCGATATTCGTTACACACCTCCCCGACAACGGCGCCAAAAATTTGATTCGATGACAAATAGTATATATCTAATTAAATATATAACTAAATATCTCAAATTAATTATAGTATAGAGAGTATCCCGTTTGATAAAAATTGCTTGAGGACAAACAATAATTTATCTCCCGAATGTCGTATCCCGACGAAGCGTGAATTGATAATCACGTTTAAGTCTGTGATCGCGTGATTTGAATAATTTCAAAGATTTGATTTTGGATTCTATTTCTACTTATGAAACGCAAAAGCAAATAAAGGCAAGCAAATAAATAAGGCAATTAAGAATTTAAGCTAAAAACGTTAACGGGAATTCTAAAACACGGCTAATTAACCAAAAATAATAAATTTAAACCCTAAAAACACAAATTTCTAATTTCTAAATCCTAAATGACTTCAAATAACTTTCAGAAAAGAAATTATATTTTTTTGATTTTTATTTTATTTTTTAACAATTAAAAGCTATTTTAATCTAGAAAAATGATTAAAAATATTAAACTAATTCTAAAAATTCTGGAAAAATTACTAAAAATACTTAAGACTATAACTGAGATAATGGTAAAAATAAAAATCCAAAAAGCACTTGTAATAAGCTGCTAATCAGCTAAAATAGCTTATAAGCATGAAACTGCAAATAAACTATAAAAGAAAACTGGCACAAGGATTTATGAAAAAGACCCAAGGGCGCAGTGGTAAAGGCTTTGTGTGTGTGAGGGGAAGGTCGCAGATTCGAGTCCTGGACCTTACCTTTTTATTATTGTTTTTATTTTTGAGATTTTCTTTTAAAAAGCTAAAATATAAGTAAAAATAAGCAACTTTTATAAAAGAACTTTTTGACCAAACTTAAAAATAAGCTAGAAAAAGCTAACTAAAAGATGACAGAATGGCTTATTAGGAAATAGGCTAACTGTTTGGCTTTTTGGGGACTCAATAAGTATTTTAGAAGACAAATAAGCTAAAAACAGATAAACCCCTAAACCTAATAAGCAATTCTAACTATAAATAAGCAAACAAAACAATCTAAAAAGCACTAAAAAGCAAAACAGTTGCAAAAGTCTAAGTTAAGACTGTTTAGCAAATGGTTTAGACTGCTTGATCTTTATTTTGACTAAATAAGCACTTAAAATTTTAACAAGCTAAAAACAGATGAAAAACTAGTCTTAATAAGCACTTAGATGAACAAATAAGCTAGCCAGATAAGCTGGAAAGCAAACTAAAAGCATAAGGACAGATAGACTCTAAGGTAGGTTTAAAGGACTTAGACCATAATTTTAGCTAAGAATTAAAGACTAATAAGCACAGACAATAAGCTAAAAGCTAAAAACAGATAAAGTTTAAGACTCTAAGAACACATATAAGCAAAATATAAGCAAACTTACTCAAGGAATAAGCTAGAAAAGTTAAGTTAAAATGACAGACTTAAACTTATTTTTGGTTTTTTCAAATATAAATTGACACTTTTTAAGCTTAAAATTAAGACTCAATAAGAAAAGAAGAAGACTAAAAGTTAAAAACAGTTAAGGAACTTGACTCAATTAGCTAAAACAAACTAGAATTAAACTAAAATAAGCAACTAAATAAGCTAAATCCTAGGTAACACAGACTGCATACTTGACCTTTTTTTTACTTTTTGTGCTGATTCATCTCAATTTTTAAGACTCTAACATTCTTTTGACAAACTAAAAACTTAAAACAGCTTAATCTTAGACTCCAATAAGCTAAAAACATTCAAAATTTATAAAAGATAAACTAATATTTAACCACAATTAATCTGCAAACTTAGACCCTAAAACACTAATACTACTAAACTGTTTTTAAACAAAAATGATTAAAAATGCTATCCAAAGCTAAATGACTTATAACAGATTTGTGATGATGTAGTTAAGACTTACTAAGATCACAAAAATCACATCTTAAGAACTCCTATGAAGAAATTAACCAATAAGCAGATTTAGACACATTAAGAGTAGCAAATTTAGATTTTTAATAAGAAAACCTTACAAACTTGACAAAACCTATTTTAAGCTACTGAAAACTAATTTATAGACTTAATTAGAGCTTATCAAAACTGATCTAGGAACCAAAAGCAGTTTGCATACTTTTTGAACCTTTTAGATTGCTTATGCCAAACACCCCTTTAAATTTTGATTTTTCATTTTAAACTTAAATCAGACCTTAGAAACCCTCAAACTTTGAAAACAGATTAAGAACAATTCATGACTAAGACAGATAAGCAAAAACCTAAGGAAAATATGCATTTAACTATAAGTGCTACTAATAAGCAAAAATGACTAAAAACAAAGCAGATTTCAAGAAAACTTAATTCTATACTATTTTAGACTAAACTAAACACAATAAGCTATATTAGAACATATTAAGAACAGAATAAGCAAAAAATAAGCAACAATAAGCAGTAATAAGCAGAAACAAAAATTGAGCTTAAAAAGATGGAAAAGTAATTGTACCTTGATCCCAGCTTAATAGGGATCTAAACTGCTCATTAAGAGCTTAAATCTATAAGCTGCTTAAGAAATAAGCTCTGAATAAGCCCTATAAGCCCTTCCTTTTTTGGCTTATCTTCCAAGTGGCTTATTCACTTACTTGAGTGGATTTTTTGTGAATGACTTATTCAGTTTAGCTTAAAACAAGCTAAACTAAATAAAGGCTATCTTATTAGTTATAAAGGGCTTATTGAGCTTATTTAAGTAAATTCAAACCACATGTTCAACAATATTGCTTAATAGTAAAAACAGAATTGAAACACAAAATTAAATGAAACTGATTTTTATTAATATTCTAATGTTTACAAGCTTTTAAAAGAGGAAATATATTAAAAGGAAACAATAAGCTAAAAGTTACAAAATAAGCTACTAAAACTATAATAAGCTAGATGATCGTCTCTGTATGAGGAGGCCTCCTTTTATAGCTATGAGAGGAAGGATCCAGAAGGTTAGGAGCCTCATTGAGCTTTAATCTCATCCCTTGATTCCAAACCGCCTCATTAAATCATCAATCTACACCCTTAGATTACTTTCACGCATCTTCAACCAATGAGGTTCTTGGGGATTTCCAGCGCATCATAATTGATTTGTCAGGTGTGTAAGAGGGTTTCTTCTAGAAGCAAGGAACGTGTGTGGGATTAGGGTGAAATGAGGTTTTTACCCTGTTAATTGATCTGTGTGAAAAAAAGGAAGGAAAAGGGGATAGATTAACAGTAATTTTGACCATGTGTTTGACTCGTGTTTATAAGGTTTTGGACCCGGTTATGGTTGGGCTTGGTCTTAGGCTAGGAATATGGATTTGGACTATATAATTTTGAATTGATAAAAGGCTTTTGATTTTAGGCTTATTAGCTAATGGGCTGACCCGACCCATTAAAATGGGTACGGGTTGGCCCATTAAGGATGTATACGCCTTTGGCTTCGATTTCTCGTATTCTTCCAATTCCCGTGCTCGGTTTTGTCTGTTTTGTTTCATTCTTGTCCTTTTGTGATTTATCCGTTACCTGCAAGACACAATAGACAAAACACATATATACAATGCATTTTTATGTATTATTGGTCATTATTGGTCTTTTTAGCTTTATATTAAGGAATAAAAGATATTTGTTTAAGCACATATTAAGCTATATGAAAGACTCCTAAGTTATAGTCTAGGTTAAACCACCCACTTCTCTATAAGGAACGACTCTGATACAAATTTGTCACACCCCGCTAAAGCAGAAACACAAGGCGTAACACGATAGGCATCGTCACAACACATTGATGTCACAATAGAGAATATCTAAAATGCAATAACATTAAATAAATCAAAATGTTATGACAACTGTAGAAACTATAAGGGGGGGTTGAATAGTTTTACCGGTTAATTAGCATTTTAAAAGTTTGCTTATGATATAGTTTGATTCGAGATGTATGT
>BQNB010041686.1:0-46601 GCA_026074375.1 Tanacetum coccineum
TTCCAGAAAAGGTAACAAAATCACACATACACACCTATAACGATGGGATAGACACATATGACTGCATTCGAACCTTAACTCAAATAAGCTAAAGATTAGGACTAGTAGTCTTTTACCAAAATTCGTAAACCAACAAGGACGACAAACCATATATACACATCCATAACGATGGAATAGACATACATGATTGCATTCAATCCCCTCACTCGAGTAAAACCAAGGTTAGGACGAAGAGTGATATAGGGTATGGATCTTCTAATCCTTTTTCCAAAAGTAATAAACCAACAAGGCGGACAAAATCACACATACATGGCCGTAATGACGGAATAGACACATGTGATTGCTCGCATCCTCATTCGAGTAAAACTTAAGGATAGAGATTAGGAAAGGGAAATAATTGTTGTTAAATAAAAATTTACAAAACAAATAGATTAAGTCCAAAAAATAAGGTACAAGTTGCTAGATACTTTCCTGAACCGTTCCCATTATAAAGACACAAAAATATTTACACAAACGTCTTGATCATAGATCAACAAAAACAACCTTAGTTGGCGTTTCCGTAACGGTCAACTTCCCAATCATCCATACTATACATACTTTTACAAAATCAAGTGGCGATATCTACCACTTTATACAAAACATTACATCGTTGATTTATAATACGTATCAACGAATAATCGATCCTTCAAATAATACCATCAGTTTAAGCTTGAATGAACCGACTATCTTCATAATTTCCTCCTCTTTTTTGCAGCAATTTTTTATTTTTTTTGTTTTTTAAACATAATTGATACACTACTAGTCTCGGTGTAATTTCACCATCTTGACGATCATAATAACTCTGGATAATTTCTTCCATAATTCTTTGTACTCGGATATACCAATAATTGTGAAAGTAGTAAAAATACATAAGTTTAACTACTTTTACATTCCCAATTGCAATGTGTAATTTCTTAACATACCAGAGATATAAAATGACACAGGACACAGGAAATACATATGTTACACTAAAGCAACTAGCAAATGATAAATGGACTTAATCTAACATGGTAGGCTAAGGTGTAAAGGTGTAACGAAACAAATGGTTGGTGAAAACAAAAATGGTTAAACATGTTTTTCTAGGGGAATCTTACTCTTAAAATTAGAGTAGACAAATGATTTATACGAGGGTTAACTAACCGGTGTGGTTAGTTAATAACACAACATATATAGGCTTTTTGGGTGTAATCTTAGAAATTTACCAATTTAAACAAGTTGCTTCATCTAAATCCATAGTACTCATTATTGTGGTCTCGGATAGATATACCAAGCCAAGTTCTAAAGTCTACAACATCACCGGCACACTCATATTTTTGTAAGATTTTGGTAAATATTCAAAAATAGATAAGGCTGAATCCTCACAATATCTAATAAGGGTTTTTTGTGCAGGTTATGTAACCAATAATTTCATAAAAGTATGCTTGAATTTTTTTTAAATTTATGCATAATTTAAGCATATTAATGTAAAAAAATATGACAATTAGCGTTCTAATTCTCATCCCCCACTTAAATTATACAACGTCCTCGTTGTATAAACATAATAGTTAAAAACGAGAAATAAAAGAATTGGAACGAGAAACTCCCCTGATATTTGCTCGGTATGATTCTCCAAGTTGAGTTTATAAGCAAGAATGTGTGTTGTAAAATGCGTCTGAATTCCAGCATGACTACAACACACATAAGATTCCAGATAATAGATACTCCACCAACGTTGTCAATTTCTTTCCAGCGAGGTCCCGTGCAAGATATAAGAAAACCATGCAAACCTATCTCGGGTATTCTATGGTTAATAAAATAAAAACTAAAAACTGTACAGGAAGTTGATACGCCGTATCCCAAAACCAGGATACGCCGTATTGAAACCTATAGAAAGTATATGAATACGGGTCAGTCTGCCAAATACGCCGTATCATATAATGAATACGCCGTATAGACAAAACTGACAATAATGTTTTAAATATAGAAAAATTAAAGACTGATAACGTCCTGACATTTAATACGCCGTATGGTATGGAGCGGATACGCCGTATTATGTTTGGGAAGACAGACTCGATAAAATAAATAAAAAACGGTTCGGGTTGTCTCCCGGGAAACACTTTTCTTTACAACGAAGTCTTTAAGTTAGACTTTTCTTCAGCTTCTTCATTATTCCATCTCATGCACGCTTATGTGCTTGCGTGTAAGCCATTCTTCAACCTTTGCACCTCGAATAAATTCGGGTCCTAGATTCAAAACTCCTTTGTAGAAACCCTTTAGCTTTTGGTATGGGTGCGAGATTCCATTCATCTTATCTTGTTCACTTACCTTCATTAATGGTGGGATCTTGTTGCACTTTTCATTAGTGAGGTGTTTGAACCTCGGGTTTGACCACTCCATTTGGTAAGTTACACTATCATCTCCATCACAGATGGTAATGATTCCATTAAACCTTATGGCTTCCACAAACGAAGCCTTGCAAAAAGGTTCTCCAACTGTCACATCTCCTATTCCTTCGTCAAGATAAGGATCCATACTTCTATAACTGTAAAATCAGTAATAACATAAAAGTTTCCAATAAAAACTGGTGCATTAACGAAGTTTCCTAATTCATTCATCCCTTTAAATTTAATTTTGTCTTTCATTATCGAGTTATAAATCTTTTTAGACATCACATTAATAGGCAAAATTGGGATGAAATTAACGTGTACATACTCAAAACCCATCACGCATGAAAACTTTAAGTTGTAGGCACAGTCGATGTGGATTCTCCTATCAAAGTCACAATTACTAGGGTAATCATCTAATCCACCAATGAAATCACACCTAGTTTTGACTATATCTATCATGGGCTCATTAACAACCTCTCATTCCTCAACAGCGGGTTCTAATTCATCAACTCGATTTCTTCTAAGCTCTATTGGCTCATTCAGATTGTTCAATTCAATATAATCTCCATATAATGGGTCAAATGATCTATTCAGGATTAAAGTTTCTCCCATTAGTAGCTTCCAAATCGAGGTGCATTCTTTCTCTTAAGCTTAGCATGTAGACCCTCTTAATTAAACTACTAGCAGGTTTAACACTTTTAAAAATAATTTTCTCATCCCTTACCCTCAAAGTAATCTTTCTTTTAAACACATCAATCTTTGCGTGGGTGGTAGACAAAATTGGTCTTCTGAGGATCAAGGACATATTGATATCCTCAGGCATATCTATAATTAGGAAGTCTACGGGGAAAAAAACTTACCAATCCCTACTAGTATATTTTCAGTAATTCCTTTAGGATGTTTCACTGTCCTATCTGCTAATTCAACAGTCAACTTAGTATGAGCTAATTCGCCTAATCCTAGATTGAGGTAGGTTAAGAGAGGCATGACACTTACGCTACCTCCTAAGTCAGTAAGGGCTTTTTCAAAACAGATATTATTAATATAGCAGGGTAAAGTGAAACTTCCCAGGTCTTTATCCTTTTAAGGAAGGGAATCGTCAAGAAGTGTAGATCTATTTGAATAAGCATCCAAGCATTATAGTCCATATGACCCCTTCTTCTCATCACAACAATAATCAATCAAACGACTAGAAAAAGGAATAATCGCTTGTCTTGGCTCGAAAATCAGCTTACTGTTCTGTTGGGCCGATACGGTGTATCGGGTAGATCCTATACGACGTATCGGGGTCGTATCAGTTTCAACAGTCATTGAGATTGAGTTGACATGATATCTCCGGTTTGTTTCAGTTGAGCTAGGTAAACTTCTAGATCCCCTATCTTGCAGAACCTTGCTCATTTGCCCAATTTGAATTTCCAAAGCCTTGATCGAGGCTCCTTGGTTTCTAATAGCAGCATCTGTAGAAGCTCAAATTTCCTTGATTAGGTTGGAGTTTTCTTCATGTCTTTTTGCTGATTCATTCATAAACTTTCTCAGTGATTCTTCCATTGATTGTCTTGGTTCTTGATACAAAGGGTTTGCATTATTCCTTTGGTAGAATCCCGGAGCTACTGCTCTATACTGCCCTCCTTGTTGGAAAGGTGCACCAAATTGAGTATAATACGCTTCTTTAAGAGTTTTTTCTTCTTCTTTAAGTGGACAATCTTTGGCGTTTCTTTAAGTGGACAATCTTTGGTGTAGTGGGATCCCTTACATAGCTCACATCCCACCTGAGCAGCATATACCTTTTCATTAACCTTTTTGATTTCTCTTCCAAGATTATTAAGTTGTGCTTTGGTAGCAGCTAATCCATTAGAAGTTTCAATACTTCTTGTCCTAAAGGTTTCGTTGTGCCATTTCTGAGAATATTTGGCCATCTCTTGGATGGCTGTTGTTTCATCGGCAACTGTCTTAGTTGGTATATCACCTTTAGAATCAAGAATTTGTCTAGTCAAAACTTCCAATCCATTATAAAATAAGATCACCTCCTGCATATCCGTTAAGTAGTGTTGAGGGTATTTCATCAATAGTTCTATGAATCTTTCACATGCTTGGTAAAGAGTTTCATCAGGTTCTTGCTGAAAGTTATTGATCTCCTCCATTTTCTTTGTAGTTTGGGCAAGTGGACAATACTTGTTTAGAAATTTCGTCTTTAGATCTTCCCAAGTTGTAATTGAACCAGATGGTTTGTTCCTTAGCCAGCGACTCACGGCTCCAGTGAGGGACATAGGAAAAGCTCGAATCATTATTTGGTCTTGAGTTATATTAGGAATATGGAATAAGTCGACAATCTCAAGAACTTTTTCAATATGCTCGTTTGCATCTTCATGATCCGAACCACTGAAGGTGTTATCATGTAGTTCTTTGAGAAATTAGCCTTTTAGTTCAAAGTGATCCTTGGCATCGATTTTAGGCCTAGTAACACCCGATCCATAGTCACCTTGGGTCTTGCACATGTACTCTTCCATGGTTTTTGCCATTGTTCCTGCAACTTCTTCCTCATAATGTTCTTCTAGATTAGAAAATAGATCGAATTCAGGCGAACTCGATTCGTCAAGGCTTGTTGTCTTGAAAAGATTCCTAGATGAGCAAAATTCTGGTTCTGAATTTTTGAAAGGTGTAAATAGTTCCTTTGTTAAACTCCTTGTCATGCACTACCTGAAACAGAGGATAAACAATTAGTAGGATATGCTCAGAAGAAAGAAAACACAAAAAATCAAGCACGGAAATCAAATACGAAGAATATGTTTATGATGTTATATCAGATGATCGATACGTCGTATTTAGATTTGAATACACCGTATCAGTCTGCTGAATGAGATACGCTGTATTGGTTTAGAAAGTTAGATACACCGTATTCAAATTGTGGATACGCCTTATCACATTATCGACCAGAACAATGTATAAAAAATAATAAACTAAACAAAACAAACACACAAGCAAAACAAACAAATACACAAGCAAACAATAATAAACATATATACAGAATTTTACACTAATCTAAATTACACTATATCTAGGGGTTAAGTTAATCTAAGGTTAAAACTAAAATATTAAATAAAAATAAAGATTAAATAACTTCACTCCCTGGCAAAGGCGCCAAAAACTTGATGTGGTGTCATGTAGGTTGTTATTTTAGTTATCAACTTTTACATTTATATTTTGCCGACTTTACCTAAAAACAACACTTTAACAGGCAGTGTACCCGATCAGATGTAGCTTCGTTGGTAAGTAGGGTGTCGATCACTAAGAGCAAGAGCGTTAATCTTATAGTTCTATCAATATTTTGGTTAACTAAATTAAACCAATTTAAACTATGTTAATTCTAACATATGTTAAACCTATGCTAAACCTAGTTCTAACGGATAAGGGGGGTTTTAGTCTGAGAGACTGGCATAGGTTTTGTGGTGACTTAAATCAATTTAAAACACAATAACACACGCAAGTATATAATCAAAAGATAGAAGAGCGGTCTAGCCAAATATAAGAAAACTGTACTAACCATGATTAATCCAATTAAAATGCAGGTTTGTTTATTTTAGTGCAATGAGTGCTTATCTCGAGGCGGCATGTCATTCCAAGATTTAGGCGGTACTCCATAATGCGTGCCTTTTAGCTAATCTTCACAAAGTACTCCATAATTACTACAAATCTCAGATATAAATGATTAAGTATCCATTCTAGCAATAATTATATAAAATGGGTAATTTACATAGGATAAATGGTGCTATAAAAGTGATGTTATTTTATGTCATTAGTCTTATAACTTGTCGGGCCCCTTCACTTCTCAATTGAGCGAGATTGTTGAAAGAACACATCAAAAGTTAAGAAAGATTAGTCGTGCTATGTTAGACAAGCAATCCATTTCACAAAAGTTTTGGTGTCATGCATTAAATACGGTAAGTTACATATTTAATAGGGTTTATATTAGAAAATTCATTAATAAAACACCCTACACAATCCTTAGAAATAGGAAGCCGTTACTAGTGTACTTTAGGGTCTTTGGTTGTAAATATTTATACTTAACACTAAAGTACATCTCACCAAGTTCAACCCATAGTCGTACGAAGGTGTGTTTTTAGGATACTCTCAAACTAGTAAAGCATACATAGTGCTTAACAAGGAAACAATAAGAATTGAGGAATCTTTCAATGTTACCTTTGATGAGAGTTTTCCCTAGCCTAAGTCATCTCCTTCGGTAAAAGATGATAGGATCATTGAACCTGTAGTTCAAAATCTGGTTAGGTCTCCGTCATTAGAAGCTAATGCCTTGGAGCCGGGTTATCCTAAGAGTCTAAAAGAAGCTAGAGGTCACCAAATATAACAAGTAATTGGTGAGTTAAATAAGAGGACACTTAAGTCTAAGACAAAACAAGCTCGGGATTTTCGCATGACATTTTCCAAAGTCCAAATTGCACTTAGTTGAGGTTGTTCATGGTTGACATGCACCATAGGATATTGATTTGAGTGAGTGAGATGTCAAAAATAAGGATAGAAGTCTAGAGGTCGTTTACATACCCTATTAGAGATAATTGTGCTCTAAGAGCTTATGTGCTTATGTGCTATGTGCTAGGATTTATGTAAAAGGCATGGAAGTTAAGCAACATTGTTGTTCTAACGAGATGAAGGATAGACATCAATGCATTATTCAAACTATGGTTAACATATCTCGGATTCTACATATCAAACCTATGTGCTATGAACAAGAATTTGATCTAAATCTTGTCAATATTGTGGTAATTATCGTCTCACATATTTAAATATGTGAATTTGACTTATTCGCAACATGCATGTTCTATTCCCCATGATAGACATCAAAGATTAAATAGGCAAATTCATTGACAAAATCACTTTGGATCTGATGCGTGCGATACAGATAAGTTTTTAATTTATAACACGGATACCGAATTTCTTAGCAACACATATGATCAAGTGTAATCGTCCGTTGATAGAAATTGATTGTATGGTAAGCCAGGATCGTTCTCGGGGATTAGTGAGTTTAGGTATTTTAAATTTCGGTTCTAACAATTCTAACAAGCAAATAATGATGATTATGAAGATTCAAATGATTTAAAAACTATACTTGATTAAACTAGTTTGAGAAATCCATTTTGTATGATTGTGATGAACATTTTAACATGTTGATTATAAGAATTAGATGGTGATCTAATCTATTGTTTTCAAAACCTTTCGTCAAGACCTTAAGTGACAAAAACAAGCTTTACGCTCAATCAATCAATTCAAGACCATGTTTTAACTAGTTTGATTTGCGGTTCGTTTCACAAACATGTTAACACCCATAATTATGATTCTTGTTAGATCAAACCGCTTAAGAAATGGTCAATACAAAAGGTAGTCAATCATAGACAAAAGGCAACAATTGATTTGGTTAACAAGATCTCTTTCTACCTATGATATGTTTAACAATAAATCCGGTTTGATAGAACAATTTCACATGAATCATAAGTATAGATGGATCTTAGAAAATAGCTTGAAATTGAAGAAAAGATGTTATCACAATCATAATCAAATCATCATTCCACAAACATCATTTAACCAAGTGTATAAAGATACTAGCCACTCATAGCAAGCAAAGTCATATTACCAGAAATTAAAGGATTCATAAACATGATTAAAATGTTCTTACAAAGTATGTAAAGATTACAAGAAATAAGGCTTGGATGCCTTGAAGAATTCTTGATGTTCTTGACCTCCTAAGATGGCTTCTTTCTCCTTCAAACTTCTTTCTCCCAGAATTCTAATTTGGGTTTATGGCTTTGAAAGAGTAGTAGAGATCTTTGTGGTATTAGTTGGAGATTAGTTATGATATGAGATACTAGGGATATTTAATGCTTAACTTGGGGCCAAAGGTCGTACAATGCCAGGAAATAGAAGTCTAGATCCTTCATGATCATTCAAGGAGCTACAAGATAAAACTGGTACATCAGACGTAGGGGAGCCGGCTGGCTCCTGGTCTCAGTAGGCCGATTAGGGCTTCATCCCCTGGTGAGTGTTGCTCGATTTTATGTTTAAGCTCTCCGTTTGAATCGTGCTTGGTTGTGGGTCTTTATACTTTAGTATATCTTCGTTTAGACTCATCCTTGGGACTTGGAAGCTCGAATGATTGGCTCTTGTATTCTTGAAATGATTCTGATCTTTAGTCTTGACTCAAGATTCTTCGTACTCGTGTAGAACTTGATTTCTTCGTTCTTTTATTCTCTTTTCATGTACTTGGCTACAAATAAACTTGCAAACACACTTTGATACAATAAAGTAACAAAACCATAAATAAATAGCCAAATAACTTATACAAAAGTACGGATAACGCTACAAAAAACATACTTAATTTGAGCGTTATCAAATCCCCCCACACTTAACCATTGGTTGCCCTCAAACAAATCAAAAATTAAAGAGAACAAATCCACATGGTACATGAAAGTGATTAAGAAAAATATGATGCAAGTCTTTCAAGTACAAACACAAGAAGAGACTCATCGTTTATGCTTTATTGGTGAAAAGTTGAGATGTTTGACAATACCCATTGATTTTCTTGCTTAATTAACATTTCTAAGCACCTCACGAAAAAGGAATAAAGTATAATTCACTCATCACTCATTTTATCATTTGTTGGTGGAGTAAGAGAAATCACACCCAAAGCTCATACATGACTAGATTTATTACCATAAGCTTGTACAAGAAACAAAATAACTATCAATGGGGCGTAAGCACCAAGTGAATACATCTAAAGAAGTAGTTTATCAGGTTTCATTGGTTAGGCTTCGGGTTTTATGGAAATGTTTTGGAGTTATAAGTCGAAAGTCTATAAACCAAGTGTCGCTAGCTACCACATTCCGCTATCCATATGAAATTGAGTGATGATACATTTTATTCATATTGTTTTTCCGTATCACGTCTTAGCACATTGGCTAATCGATACCAATTTCTCTTCGTCTTCCTTCATCTTCATATTATTAAGCGCGTTGGCTTTTATTATTACTTTTTATTTATACCAAAACTCGATCAACCTCTGATCGATGATCATCATAAAACAAAATGTCAAAAGACATGGAGCTAGCAACTTTCTCAAAATTCATAAGTATTTCCCATATAACGACCATCATTCTAGGTAGCTAGCAACCAACCAATAGACTTTGACTAAGGTAAGGTTTAGGCTAGATGGTGTATATCTTTGATGGGTTTATCAATTAGCAACAGATGGTTCAACATATCAAGGGTATCTGGTGTTAAAAGTGAACACTAATCAAATGGGTCCATATGGAAAGGTGTACTAACCGAGATGGTTAGCTCAAGGCATCAAGGTAAAATTGGAAGTCTATTTAGTCTCATAAATTGCTTTTTTATCACGCGCATACACTTATTATCATACAAGTATGATCTTACTGCGGTAATCTTAATGATTTACAAGCACAAGTTCTAAAATAAATAAAATCACTGACACACTCATAGCAAAAAGATTCAAGCATAAAAGATGTATGCTATATATGAATTAGGCTCAAATCCTCACAATTTAGTGGAAGGGCAATATTATGTGCTAGCAAATGTTATCGATCCTAAAATGGTTTGCAATAGTAATCGGGAAACATCTCAATTTTTCAAAATTTACAGATTTTACTAGTGGATTAATCTAGTTATTCTAATATATATCTTAAAAGCGTAAAAACAACTAGATTTCGAGGGCAAACAAGCACATAAACATATTTAAAATTGACCCAAAAAATGTGGAAAATTTTAAAAATATACCTCATTTTCCCTATTTACCCCCCCCCCTCCCCAACACTTAAGTTTAGCATTGTCCTCAATGAGACAAAATGAAACAAATCATATAATAGGGAAATAAGAGTAAGAGAGAACCAGATATCCGGGCATGACATTTGTACTTGAGTTCCACATGCTTCTGGCATCATAACCTGTAGTAATCTTTACACAAACTACGAAAAGCACAATATTTTTTTACTTTTATTTTTTTTAAATTTACACCCCCACACTTAAGCTTGATTTTAAAAAAAATATAGGTGTAAACTTTTGAAGTAAAGCGATAAATTAAAATACAAAAAATACACGGGTTACCTCCCGAGAAGCGCTTATTTTATTAACGAGCCATCAGCCGGACTCATACTTCTTCAGCTTCATTTTCCCCGAGTAGAGATTTCTTACTCGGATCTTTTTTGACGTAAAGGAAATTTCCTTTAACTATTCATTCGCCAGTTGCATCAAGGTCATACAGCTTAGCTTCGTTGCAAGTATTTTCCACTACTCTGTATATGAACGGTTTTTATGCGACCCATGGCATGGTTTCGCGATAGTCTGCCGAAAATGGTGCCATGAATGAAATACTTTCATTTTTCCTTGTTCGCACATGAGGTGAATTTCTTTGGTTGTCAGTTTATTAATTTACTCCTCATCATGGTACAGTTTAACACGATGTCCATTGACAATGAAGCTTCCTCCATGTTTGTCATATAACTCGACATAACTAGACAGAAAACCATGTTTGACCATGAATGGTCCATACCATTTTGATCTAAGTTTTGGAGCTTTGAACTTGTACTTTGAATTGTATAAGAGAACTTTTTCTACGGCTTTGAATTCTTTCTGGATTCTAAGCTTCGTATCATGATAAGCTTTAATTCGAGCTTTGTAGAGCTTGAAATTCTCATACGCTTGAAGTCTCAATTCATCGAGTTCATGCAATTTCAAGAATCGTTTTTCTCTTGCAAGTTTGAGATCGAGATTACAGCTTCTTAGGGCCTAGTAGGCATGATGTTCGATTTTAAATGGAAAATGGCATGATTTTCCGTATAACAACTGATATGGTGTAGTGCCAATTGGTGTTTTGTATGTTGTACGAAATACCCATAGAGCGTCATCAAGTTTCCTCGATCAAAAGGAAGGGTTATCTTTGACTGTTTTTTCGAGAATTCTTTTTAAGGATCTGTTGGTGTTTTCAACTTGGCCACTGGTTTGTGGATGGTAAGCTGTAGCAAAACGATGATGAACTCCATATTGTTTTAAAACTTTCTCCATTTGTCTGTTACAGAAGTGAGTACCTTTGTCACTGATTAAAGCTTTTGGAATGCCAAATCGAGAGAAAGGCCTTTTGAGAAAATTGATCACAACTTGCGCATCGTTGGTGGGTAAAGCTTCAGCTTTTGCCCATTTAGAAACATAGTTAATAGCAACGAGAATATATTCAAACTTATAGGATTTACGGAATTGCCCCATGAAATCGATTCCCTATATGTCGAATATTTCACTGACTTGGATGCTGTTTTGAGGCATCTCATCTCTTCGTGGAAGGCTACCAGAACGTTGGCAAGTATCACAGTTTTGAACTAGAGTATGAGCCTCTTTGAAGATTGTTGGCCAATAAAAACCAGCATAAAAAACTTTCTTTGCTGTTGTAGAAGGACCATAGTGTCCCCCAGTAGGGACATGATGACATTCGTTGAGAATCTTTTGAGTTTCGGCCCCATAAACACATCTCCTGATTATTCCGTCAGGGCACATTTTGAAGAGGTATGGTTCGTCCCAGAAATAGTGTTTAAGTTCCGAAAAGAATTTGCATCGTTGGGTGTAAGTCAAACCTTTTCTGAGAATTTTTCCAACTAGATAATTGGAGAAATCAGCAAACCATGGGATTTTATCTTCCTCGGTTGAGGAGATGTTCATTAAAGTTTTGTCAGGGATGTTATCATTGATATCGTCTCCTCCATATGTGGATTTTCAAGTCGTGACAAATGGTCTGCCGCTACATTTTTTGCTCTCTTATTTTTGATCTCAATATCAAACTCTTGGAGTAGTAAAATCTAACGGATAAGACGCGGTTTAACATCTTGCTTAGCAAACATATATTTTAACACAGATATTTTGACGCAGAGTGATATGTTAAAACGACGGTTTTTGAAAGAACGAGATACGATCGAAATTTATCAAAAGCGAAAACAACGACAGATAGTTCTTTCTCGGTGACCGTATAGTTTTGTTAGGCGTTGTTAAGAGTTTTGCTAGCGAAATGAATAGGACGGAAATGTTTCCCTTCCCATTGTCTGAGCACGGCTTCGACAGCAAAATCGCTTGCGTCGCACATAAGTTCAAACGGTTGTGACCAATCTGGTGAAACCATAATGGGTGCGTTCGTTAACTTTTCTTTGAGCAATTCGAATGCCTCGTTGCATTCTTTATTGAAATCAAAAACTACATCTTTTCAAGAAGTTTTGTCATAGGACGAGAGATTTTGGAAAAATCTTTGATGAATCGACGATGGAATCTTGCATGTCCTAGAAAACTCCTAACGACTTTGATGTTAGTGGGCGGTGGAAGTTTGGTTATTAAGTCAATTTTTACCTTGTCGACTTCTAACCCTGCACTAGAGACTTTGTGTCCAAGCACAATTCCTTCTGTCACCATGAAGTGACACTTTTCCCAGTTAAGAACAAGATGGGCTTGTTTGCATCGAATGAGCATTTGCTCGAGATTTGCGAGACAGGAATCGAATGAATCTCTAAATACCAAAAAATCATCCATGAAAACTTCTATGGAGGTTTCAAGCATGTCTTGGAAGATGGCGATCATGCACCTCTGAAAAGTGGTGGGTGCATTGCAAAGACCAAAAGGCATACGCTTGTAAGCGTAAGTTTCATAAGGACAAGTGAACGTGGTCTTTTCTTGATCGGCCGGTTCGATTGGAATTTGAAAGTAACTGAAAAATCCATCGAGAAAACAAAAGAATTTGTTCCCTGCTAATCTTTCCAGCATTTGATCCATGAAGGGTAGAGGAAAATGATATTTTTGAGTGGATTCGTTCAACTTACGGTTGTCAATACAAACACGCCAACCGGTGACATTTCTTGTCGGGACAAGCTCGTTCTCTTTATTTGTCACAACGGTAATTCTTCCTTTCTTAGGTACACAATGCACCGGACTAACCCAAGGACTATCTTCGATGGGGTAAATGATTCCAGCATCGAGAAGTTTGATAATCTCTTTTTAACGACTTCTTTCATGTTTGGGTTAAGTCGACGTTGCCTTTGAATAACAGGTTTAGCATCGTCCTCAAAGTTAATTTTGTGTTTGCAAAAAGATGGGCTAATGCCTGGAATATCAGATGTTTTCCAAGCAAACGCTTCTTTGTGTTTCTTAAGAACAGAAACAAGACGCTTCTTTTCATCGTTTTCAGAAGAGTGGATATGACTACTGGAAGAAGAGATTCTTTTTCCAGAAAAACGTATTCCAAATGTTTGGGAAGAGGTTTTATCACAAGATCGTTTGATGAATCTTGGATAGAATTCTTGATCCTTAAATTTTCCTTTAGGGGTAATTCTTTAAAATTATCCCCGACCTCTTCCTCTTGCTCAGGGATTTCTTTGATTTTGATTGCCATGAATTCTTTAAATTCATAGTCGAGAGATGATTCGCTGATCTTTTCTGATGTGGTGGAAAATGGTTCGAACTCATCGAGCAATGCATCAAATTCTTCTTTTGTTACTTCGTCAATGACATCAACGCGAAAATACGTGTCATCATTGGAATAAGAATGTCGCGTAGATTTATCGATTAAGAAGGTAATTCTATCATCTCCTACTCCTAAGTTGAGTTCTTTGTTTTTGACTCTAATGATAGCATCAGCGGTGTGCAGAAAGGGTCGGCCTAAAATAAGAGGAAATTTGTCATCCTCCTCCATTTGTAGGATAACGAAATCAGCCGGGAATACGAATTTCCCAACTTGAACAAGCATGTTCTCCGCAATTCCCATCGGGTATTGGTAACTATGATTAGCTAAGCAGATACTCATCCTTGTAGGTTTCAAGGTGTTTTTCGAGAGTGAAGCGTACAACGAATATGGCATCAAGTTGATGCTTGAGCCAAGATCGGCGAAGGCGAGATATTAAACTAAACCTGCTATAATGCATAGGATCATAAAGCTTCCAGGATCACCTAGTTTAGGTGGGAGCTTGTTTTGAACAATTGCGGAGCATTCTTCATTCAAGAAGGCAGTAGAGATTTGCTCCATCTTACTTTTGTTGCTCACGAGATCTTTCAAGAACTTCCCGTAATTGGGCATGCCAGCTAGGACATCAACGAGGAGTACGTTGATCCTAACTTCTTTGATGATATCAATGAATTTAGCATAACGTTCTTCCATCTTTTCTTTACGTAGACGCTAAGGGTATGAGATTTTTGGTTTATACACCTTTAGTGGTGGTGGATTACTTTTGGCTTGTTTAGAAGAAGATGATTCTACTTCCTTTTCGACTTCGTCAACCTCATCTTCACTATCATCGTAGATGACGGTAATCTTAGCATTCGGGTTGACTGGTGAATCGTACGTCAAACCACTCCGTGTGAATATGGCATTCACATGCTTATTCCGAGCGGAGAGTGGACGGTATGGTTTATCATTCGTTGGGCTGGGTTTCAGATTAGTTTGGGTGTTACTCGGAAGTGAACCAGTTGGTCAAGAGGAACATTGGTCGGAGAGTTGACTAAATTTTGTCTCAAGATCCTGAATCGAGGCTTGGTGATTCTTTTGTCCTTGCTGGACTTTGGTTTTAAGATTAAAGAACTCATTTTAGACAAAGTTATTTGATGATTTTTAAGCGACCATGAATTCTCGCATGGTTTTTTCAAAATCGGACTCGTTAATCTTTGTTTTGGGTGTTGGTGAAATGGAAGGGATGTCCTCTCGAGGATGGGAATTTTGGTTTTCATCTCTTGGTTTTCGATCTCGCCAATTCCCAGAACTCCTACCGTAGTAGTTTCCTCAATATCCTCCTCCTTGGTAACCTTTATAGGCATAGTTAGTTTCTTCGTCTTTAGGACCTCCCATAGGCTTGTCATCACACTTTGACGATGGGTGAGGACCTCCATAACTGTTTCATCTGTCTCGCATCTCCTTCATTTCTCCTTTGATCTCTTTGAATCGCGAGTCAATCTTTGTGGTCAAGGCTTCCATATTTTCCATGAGTTTGGAATCGTTTCTACTTTCCGCGAAGGCAACAGTTTTATGAATGGGTTTAGCTTTCATGTCCTTAGACCAATCGAGTTTCAAGAGCACTCGACCTTCGAGCAACTGGTGTGCTTCATTCGGGGTTTTGTAGAGAAAGATTCCTCCGGCATCAAGGATATCTTGTGTGACTTCGTCAAATCCATGGTAAAATATTTGGATTATGGATCCTCGTCCTAAACCATGTCCATGACAACTACGAAGTAAGTCCTTCATTCGTAGCCAAGCATCTACAAGGGATTCGTTAGGATTTTAGGTGAAACCTCGAATTTCTCCTATAAATCGGTCGAACATTGCAGGTGGAAAGAATCACCTGGTAAAGCTTGTCTTATTTGTTCCCAAGTAGTGATAACACCTGGACTTAGTTCGTTGAGCCATACTTTGGCATCACCGGCAAGGGATGATGGGAAGAGTTTGAGTTTGATTGTGTCAGCATTGGTGTTACCATATAGGAACATTCTGCAAATCTCAACAAATTCGGCGATGTTTTTATGCGGATCGGCCCGGGCACGTCCGTCAAATTAGTGGTCTTTAATCATCGATAGGTGATGACCTTTAATGGTGAAGTTTTCTCTAAGGTTAACTGCGACGATCGCGGCCTCGAGAGTGGGTGCTACGGCTCGATTATTTCCCCACATAGGTTGATCGTCGGCCATTGGGAATGGTAGATCAAGAAATAGGTTATAAACAACTAAGGCTTCGAAAAGGTTCTCGAAAGGTAGGTATTTAACTTTGGGAATTCGGTCTTCAACGGGTATTAATGGGTTTCTTGTATTTTTCTTCTTAGTACGGTGGATAAAACGTTTGGGTTCGGAATAAGGTGTAGTTAGTTCTTGTCCCGTAAAATGTATGTTCATTCAGGAGAAAAACACAACTAGGAATGCATTTGAGTAGCTTTTGCTTCTCTAAAAAGGGTGTAAAAGACAGTACAAGAAAAAGTTTCAGGATTCTTAGAAGATCTCTAGCCGAGCGGCTGAGACTGCCAGCCGGGCGGCTGGTGGTAATCTGGTGTTCGCGAGGGACGAGCCAGCCGGCTTGGATGGTCAGCCAGGCGGCTGGCTTGTTCCTGTGGAGAGAAAACTTAAAAATCTTTAGCAAACAAGGTTCGGGGATCTTGGATTCGTTTAAGCACAAAATTTAAAACTAAAACACGATCAAATCCCCGGCAGTAGTGCCAAAAACTTGATGTGTGTGATACAGATAAGTTTTAAATTTATAACACGGATACCAAATTTCTTAGCAACACATACAAGCAAGTGTACTCATCCGTTGATAGCAAGAGATTATATGGTAAGCCGAAATCGTTCGTTGGGATTAGTGTGTTTAGGTAATTTAAAATTCGGTGCTAACAATTCTAACAAGCAAATAATGATGATTATAAAGATTCAAATGATTTAAAAACTACATTTGATTAAACTAGTTTGGGAAATCCAATTTGTATGATTGTGATGAACATTATAACATGTTGATTATAAAAATTAGATGATGATCTAATCTATTGTTTTCAAAACCTTCAATCTTCGTCAAGACCTTAAGTGACAAAACAAGCTTTAAGTTCAATTAATCAATTCAAGACTACTCCATGTTTTAACTAGTTTGATTTACGGTTCATTTCACAAACATGTTAACACCCACAATTATGATTCTTGTTAGATCAAACCGCTTAAGAAATGGTCAATACAAAAGGTAGCCAATCATAGATAAAAGGCAACAATTGATTGGTTAACAAGATCCCTTTCATCCTATGATATGTTTAACAATCAATCCGGTTTGATAGAACAATGTCACATGAATCATAAGTATAGATGGATCTCAGAAAATAGCTTGAAATTGAAGAAAACATGTTATCACAATCATAATCAAATCATCATTCCACAAACATCATTTAACCAAGTGTATAAAGATACTAGCCACTCATAGCAAACAAAGTCATATTACTAGAAATTAAAGGATTCATAAACATGATTAAAAGGTTCTTACAAAGTATGTAAAGATTACAAGAAATGAGGCTTGGATGCCTTGAAGAATTCTTGATGTTCTTGACCTCCTAAGATGGCTTCTTTCTCCTTCAAACTTGTAGGATTCTCCTAGAATTCTAAGTCGAGTTTATGGCTTTGAAAGAGTAGTAGAGATCTTTATGGTATTGGTTGGAGATTAGTTATGATATGAGATATTGAAAACACTAGCCATAGGACCCTATTTATACTACTAGGAAGACCTAGGGATATTTAATGCTTAACTTGGGGCCAAAGGTCATATAATGCCAGGAATTAGAAGTCTAGATCCTTCTTGATAGTTCAAGGAGCTAGAAGATAAAACTGGTACATCCGACGTAAGGGAGCCGCCCGACTCGGGTCTCAACCGGCCGACTGGGGCTTCGTCCCCAAGTGAGTGCTGCTCAATTTCGCGTTTAAGCTCTTCGTTTGAATCGTGCTTGGTCGTGGGTCTTTATACTTTAGTATATCTTTGTTTAGACTCATCCTGGGGACTTAGAAGCTCGAATGATTGGCTCTTGTATTCTTGAAATGCTTTTGATCTTTAGTCTTGGCTTGGGATTCTTCATACTCGTGTAGAACTTGATTTCTTTGTTTTTTTCTTCTCTTTTCCTGTACTTAGCTACAAATAAACTTGCAAACATACTTTGATACAATAAAGTAACAAAACCATAAATAAATAGCCAAATAACTTATACAAAAGTACAGATAACGCTACTAAAAACATACTCAATTTGAGCGTTATCAGGATCACAACTCACACTTGTGTTGAAAATGCTGTATTTGTGTCAACTTGTTCATTTTATGTGTTGATTGCATGCTATGTGTATTAGGATAAAAAAGAAAAGAGGAGAACTTTGTGAAAACATACAAACTACTCACGTAGTAAAAGGGAATTCTTTTTAAATTGAATTCGGTATGGTACTGCATAACAAACTAAAATACACAATTAATAAACATGATAATATAGTTATCTCATCCGAGAAACTATGGACTTAATTCACCATACAATATGGTAGTTAAAGCTAATCATTGTTGACACAACACATCGACTATAATTCTGAGATATTATACCTAGCAACACTTTGCTATCGTATAATGGATTATATGTCCAACATGTGTGAAATATCCAAGAAGGATTAAAATACACATTGAAGTAGGTTTGATAACTTGGACCACTCATCCGAGGTCCTAAGTATTTTCCTTGTAATGCAATGAAAATAAATTCCAAAAATCCAATGATGATTAAGGATCTTCACACAACTAACTACAATGGAAGTATCATGCATGGAAAAATCATAGTGCATACATGCATAACTGTAGGAACTAGCTTGTGTAACTAAGTCATCCAATTTCAATTAAAACTCAATATATTTCAATTAAAACTCAATATATTCAAACTCAATATATTCTTGTGTAACTAAGAATCAAGGTACAATGGCTAAGGCTTTATGTCAACTTGCATTAATTCCCTAACCTCTCACAAATTCACACCTAACGCTTAATCCCTTGATTATAAAAGCACCTTGCACTAGCTCATTAATAACAACACATACTCATTAAATTTTTTGGCCAAAAGCAAAACTTAAACAAGAATCATGAGCAATTTTAGAGATTCATCATTCCACAACAACATGGGGAGAAGAATGATGACTCTCGTGGAAAAGGATTATTATCCTTAGGAAGAACTTAAGTGTAGCAACGTAGATATTTGTAGGGCATTTTTAAGTTGTGTATGGTTAAAGACCCTATATGGGAGAAGATAACTCGTGAGCTTAAACAACATTTCTGTAACACTCATGTTGATGAGTCTGTGTGTTGTCAAGTACAACACACGACATAAGAGAATGTGTATGCTCTTCCTAAGGAAATGCGAGAGATACATGCATCCATTAATAACAACCTAAAGGTACTAACCGCGGTCGTTGAGGACATTGCTAGGGTCTTTCTTCAAGACAAAAATGAAGAATGAATTGAAAAAGACAATAAACCTAGCAATTGTTTCTTTGGAAGAACTCAATCCTTACAAAGAATAAAAGTAGTATAGGCTTTCTAGATTGCCTTGTATAGAAGATGTGTAATATATGTTGTGTGTTGCATTATGTGAAATAAAATGCTTTAATACTTCTTGTTTAATATTGCTTAGTTATAACACATATCTTAAACAACATAATAGAATGGAATTATGATATAATTGTCCAAGCATGCTCAACAAAAAGTAATTAGAATCAGGAATAATTATACAAAATATTAATATGTATCTATGCAACAATGTTCAAAATCACAATAATTCATACTCATCCGTGTTTCTAAGTTTCCAAATGGTAAAGTATCCCATGTTGGACTTGAACATATGTATATGTTTGTTGCCTTTTGTGTTTTATTGTCTTTGCTTGTTGCTCGTTGAATCCAAGAACACCTTGAAGGTAATGCTCTTGTCCCATGGATCCCTGCCTTAGAACAAGGGGAGCAATGATCGAGGGGGAGTATGTGCATTGATATCTACTCTATACCTCTACAAAGATATCAACCTTCTAATAAAAGACCAAGATCCCACCTTTTTATTTGAAAAAAAGGGGAGAAGGAAAGCAAAGCAAGATGCTTATTATGGATCGGGGGAGAATGCTAGTATAGCTAGTAATTACGAAAGCAAAGAGCTATAGCGTACATAGGAGTAGAAAAGCTATATAAGGCTCATAAGATGAAGACAATGTTCAAGCCTCACCAAATTACAAGGCCAAGATCAAAATGAAAACTACATCAACACCAGCCTTCATCTTCGCTACGTTTGTAATTTTATTTGCTCTTCGAAATTTTATTTGTCGTCATCAAAAATGGGGAGATTGTTGGTGCAACATTGACTAGGATATCCTTTATGTTTTAACGATGACAAATAAATATTCACAGAACATAAAATAACAAACGATAGCCAAAATCCATAAAACCAGATTTTTGCATCTAGCGAGCTGGCCATACGTCAGCACGTGGCCAGCCGTGCCATTTGCGGTATCCGTTTTTACGGATTTGATTTTGTCGGCTTTCCTCTTACCCGACACATGTAAAAACTTCAATAAATGTATGTAAATGATATTTGAGCATTTTGGAAACACTCCAAATAAGGTTTAGACTTAGAGAGTAGCAAAAATGAATCCTCTCATTTTTCAACAAAATGCCAACTCAATTCTTTTATTAAACACCTCTAGCCAAGGCCAAAACTTCTTTCTAAACCTAGTATGCACTTACTTTCAACATATCATTAAACGAAAGTATTTATTTGACCTTAATATGGATTTACGTTGTTCCTAATCATGTAACGAGTTTTACTCACTTATTGGTCAAACTAAGTCAAAAGTCACTTTGCGTAAACGCATCCTTTTCCGTTATGGGATATGCTTTACTTAGATGCAAAGCACTTAGCTTGTTTGCATCAAGATGATTAGTGATCAAATCCATTGTTGATTATCATAGATTAAGTCCAAGTGACTAATTGAGTTTGTGGTATTTGAAGGTTAATCATGCTTTGAGTTTTCTCCCCTCCTTACCTATAAATGTTTTACAAAATCACACGAGTATATATATCCTAAATATCTCAAACTAATTATAGTATAGTAAGTATCCTGTTTGATAAGAAAATTACTTGTAGACAAGTAATAGTCTATCTTTCGAGTGTCGTATCCACGGCGAGAGATGAATTGAAATCCATGTAAGTGTTTTGTTTGATGCTTGAATATCGATTATGATTTTTGTTTTTTGTTTTAAAACTAATTTTAATCACTAAAAATTACCAATCTAGAATTACTAATAATAAAACAACCAAATTTAATAGCACAATTGATCTAAAAGATATTTAAGAGACGATAATGCTTGCTAAGTGATGTGAAAAGTTCGTTAAGCGTGGATTAAGGTTAATTAACGAATTAATTTCCTTAGAAAAGAATTTTATCTAACAATGTTAGTTTATTTTGACAAAAACCTCTTAAAAAGAATTTAATTACTAGATGTGTAGTTTGGCTATTTCTCCGGCTTTTGCCCTTTAAAAAATCCAAACTACAAATCTAAATAATCAAAGATTATTAATCAATTAAACCTTTTTCAAATTCACACTTAATTCCCAAATCAAAATTTCACTTAACAAGCATTAATTAAACTACTCGCTACTCATAATGATCAAATACGCAAAGCAAAACATTTTTATTCTAAGCTACACTAATGAATTGAAAAAGGATAGAAAATGGAACCGAATCGAAGACCAGCAATTAAACGAATACCACCCGGTTTATTTAGCTAAAGCAAATAATCAAATTCGGTCTAGCTAAATATACCCTTAAGCTCCACGCCTCGTAAGTTGACAGGTACCAAAAAGTCGAACAACAAAACATATTAAATGTTAACTATTAACAATATACTTATTAATTTGTGCAAGCAACTCGTAAGCCCAAACCAACAATCTAAGAAAAACGGGCCCAGATTTAATTTACAAACCAAACGTGACCCAATTTCAATCTAAACGGCCCATATAACTACTTCAAAGCCCAGTTTCATACCCAATGCAACAATGGAAAAATCCTAAAGAGAGGGTTTCTAGGAAAAAAAACAAGTTCACTTTCAAAATAAGCAAATCTGATTAAGCCAGAACTAATAAGCTCAATCGAATAAGCACACACTAATAGAAATAAGCCACGAATCTAAAAGCATAAGTTTCTAGCAAATCATAAACGAGACTTAATCGAATAAACACAATTCACTATTAAACGAGATGAAAACTTCAAATAAGAATAAGCAACTATCAAAAACGAGATAAACACTTCTATGAACCTAATAAGCACTAGAACAAATTAAGCACGATAGTAAGCTAAAGAAACTAAAAACGAGATCCACCACTAAATATACTTAATAAGACTAAATCCTAAACGAAATAAGCACTAGCACAAATGAAAAAGCTAATGAGATAAGCAGCAAAGACTTAGGAAAAGCATTAAGCATCTAAACGAATCAAATCACCAAAAAAATAAGCTATTAAGCTCATAAAAGATTGATCTAGCAATATAAGCTCATTCTAAACTAAATAAGCTATTTAGAAGCTTATCTAAACAGAAAATAAGAGCTTCTAATAAAATAAAAATGAAATAAGCACAGTGTTAAGCTAAACTCGAGCTTATTCTAGCTTATTAATTCGAAAACTACTTAAAAACGATTTAGAATGAGTCGAATTAGCTTGGAAAGCTTTTAGGAGTCATTATCTAAGTCGTTAAGAACTTTTGACAATAATAAGCTATGAAAATAAGGATGAAAAATTAGCTTATAGAATAAGCTAACACGAAAAGAAAAGGAACAAACAAATAACGAATCGAGATCTTCAACAAACTTTAAACCATTTTCATTACATCATCTTGTTAAGCTTGTGAAATAAGCTAGTACAATAAGCACAAAATTCAGAAATAAGCTACTACAAAACTAAAATAAGCTAAAAACTTAAAATTAAAACTAAGAAAACTAAAAGCCTAGGTAGTAAAAGAGTGAGGGAGCGTGTGATATTTATAGGAGACCCCAGGGTTAATTTTGTAAATTGAGTCCTCATCATATAGAAATTATGAGCCAATCATTGCTCATTGTGTGTGCAACCTCGGATAGCAGACTGCGCAAGGATTGATCTAGCCGATGATTGAGTGACACGTGGGCATCAAACTCTGCTTACTTTCTACGCTTTGATATTGGTCGTTAGATCACTAGCTCAAATTGCAAATGAAATAAATTGGTATAACATGCCCCGCCACGTATCTTCTTATAATTTGCCCATTCCTTAGCTAGTGGGTTCTCACGTAACCCGGTAGGATTTTATTTCATGGCATGTGATCTTACAACATGCACACGTCACCTTTATTTTATAAATCCAGACTTTACAAATTTATTTCATGGGCTTTATAATGGGCTTTTGGATTTATTTATTAGGCTCATGCAATAGTGGTCTGGCCCGGCCCATAAAATGGGTTACGGGCCGACCCAATAAAATCCGAGGGCACAGTTGGACTCGTTTTTCTGTGCTCTTTCCAATGTCATGCTCGGGGACTTTTCATGACTTTGTCTTGATTTTGAATAATAGACGCTCTTGATCGCGACTAACCCGTAAATACCCGTTTGTGCTCTGTTTTCAATCATTTTTACCTGCAAGACATAAAAACACCAAACAAACATATTTTTAAATATTTTAGGATTTTTAGTTCGATTAGTAGTGTTTTACTAGGTATAAACGATGTGTGTTTTAGCACACATCACCTCTTTACCTATAAATGTTTTACAAACTCACACATGTATTCCTCACATGTACAAGATGTCTTACAAACTCCCACGCATCTCTCTATAACATTTCCATATCCTACTTCCTACAACACATCCTTCTAATCATTTGTTAACCTCTTTCCTAATAAATGATTAAACACACTTTCTACACAATCTTACAACACATCCGTCCTGCTCATTTGTTTACCCTTCTTACCTAACAAATGATTATATCCTCCAGATACTCTAAACACTCTTTTCTTAAACCATACCATAATCACATATGCCCACTTTTTTCTCTCTTATTGGCAATGTGGTTATAAACCCAAATCAATCTTTTGATTTCACTCTAATAATCATTACCTTCATACCTCTTATCTTCAAACCATCTCCACACTTAAACTCTTCTTCACTTCAACCTTCCCCAAATAATACCCCACATGAGACAACTCACATTCTCTTACATTATTGTACCTTGTGTACTTCTTGTCCCCTAAAATTCTAAAATAGGCTCCTCCACATCACATCAAAATATTCTCCACCACATATCTCCTATTCACCTTCTTCCACACAAACCTATTTGAATTTCACACATACACACTCTATCATCCTACCCCTTGATTATACCACTTCATCAATCCATCTTACCGTACTCTCTTCTCCTCCCTGAGATTAAAATTCAAATGTCAAACAAACACACTTTCCTCTACAAACAAACATACTTCAATCTCTAAACAAACACATTTCGCTATCCACCCTTGATCATGCCACTTCACCTATCCAACTTACCTCTCCACCATCTCATCTTAACCCTTCATTTTAAACATGATCAAGATGCTCTTTTCCATACCATAACCATCACATCATACCAACTCATGACAACTCATACATAACCTATTCTTATCCATTTCTTTATTTCACACATGTACTCAATACATATGATATTCAAATTTTAAATCCCCCTATAACATCCACTATTTCTCTCCAAGTTAAGAATGTTTCAAGAATATTCCTTTGTACCTTAACTAGTCTCTCAATCCTTGGTTGGATCCCAACTAGGCTAGTTACATATAGAGGAATACCCAAAATACCCTTGTCCGATAGTTCTTTTCTCTCTTTTCAATATCGGACAAATAAAAGGCTTTTAAATACTTCACAAACGCTTTTATCAAATGGCTATTTGAGTTGGTTGAACTTGAGTATAAGAATGATTGAAAGGTCATAGCGTGAAGTACAATTAGAGGTTTACAAAAGCGGGTAGTTACAAAGCTAAAAACCCAAAAAAGGGTTTAGGTCTCTGGCGCTCTGGCCACACGCTGATAAGTGGCCAGCGCGCCACAAGTGAATTCATTTAACCCACATTTGGGTTCTTGGCCTATAAATACCCCCTCTTCACCTTTGTATTCAGATGTAGATATTGTAAACGCGGAAGTTTTATAGCCCTCTTAGGCAGTGTACCTAACCGTTGTAGTGTAGTATAGGCAAGACTCGGGGGGTTAAAATCGTTCTCTAGGGAAATAGTTTGGGTAGGCTAGAATTGTATGTTTACTAGAGTCTAAAGGTTGAAGGAAGATTATTTTTGGTTTTTTTTATATTTTTTAGAAAGCAAGTAAATCTAGGGTTTAAAGAGGTTTTGATTAAACTACTAAACTACACTACTCCTAATTATGCAAGAAAAGTAAAAGTGGGGAAAAACTCGTATGGTTAAACAAACATGTTTACCTAATCATGCACTACTCCCTAGTTGTCTTCTCAGATTTTATTACCCGTCACCCTCGTAATGGAGCATATAATAAATTAAACACTTAACTCGAAATCCACCCAAAGGTGATCTAGATATGAAGATCTAATCACAGGTATACTCTAGCCTAGCCGTGTTTGCCTAGACATCTTCGCTTTGCAATTAAGAAGCTAGTTTTTTAAAGCTTAATGCGCACATCATTAACAAGTAGGAATAACAAAAGATCTAACAACTAGGTTTTATGCAATCATAAGCAAACACAATTAAATTTAGCCAAACAAGTTAATTGAAAGCTAAGAATAATTAATCAAACAACACATAGACATATTGAATGATTAAATGGGTAAAGGAACTTCACTTTAATTAAATATGGAGTATGAATGAGTACAAAAGGGTTTGTAAATCATAAAAGTCGACCATAATAGCTGCTACATTTATACTCTACGTTTTTCCTCCCCAAAACATGAAAAATAGGGTTTGTATATATAGAGAATAAGTTGCGACGTTGTCACTTGTTAATCGCGACGTCGTCAACCCATCGAATCTTCCATGGGCTTCTTTTAAGTCGGCTATTGTGACGTCATCACAAAAGACCGTGACGTCGTCGCCTTCAAGCTTTGATGACGTCAGAAGGAATCGCGATGCCATCTCCACACACTGTAAATCCAAGCTTCATCAAAATCTTGTTGAGTTTTATCTTTGTCCCATTTCTTCTCAAATTGAGCCCAAGTCATGTGTATTATTTTTAATGCTTCCAAAATGCTAAAATAACAAAAAAAAAAAATTAAGCACAATAATCAGGGATATTTGCATGATTTTAGAGGTTAAATGACTCCAAAAAAGTGTATAAAATTACACCTCATCATATATCCCTACACTTGGGATTTGCTTGTCCTCAAGCAAATGGGTTTTTCTACCTAGTAAATAGCAAAGTCGAGGGCATTTAACTTACTCGATAAAGATAGCTTATGACACAACCGGATAGACCTCGTAAGTAAAAGCACAAAAATTATATAGTAGCACCTCACATAAGTGTTTGGATTCTCTCTTTATCTGGGGTGTATTAATGAATTATAACAATATAGGAAATGAGAAAATAAACACTCACTACCTGTCATACTATATAGATTGCCATAGGCTTGATAAATGATCAAAACCTCCACTACTTTGGCGTAAGCACCTAGTAATTACTATCAAAGAGGTTTTTTAAAGGGTTGTGATGTTTAGGTGTAGGGTAAAGGAAACACGATTGGGGGATATGAGGGAATTTTGACTAGTAGCAAGCTAATTATCTATAAGAATACATGTAAGAGTGTTGTTAAGCCAAGACTCGATGAAACTAGGACAAATATACACAACTCTACATCAAACTCTTTCTTTTTCTTTTCTTGACTCTTTTTTTGAACATAAACAATAGCAAGATGGCAGCCTGTATTTTCTAACATATTTTTTGCTTTTTTTTCATTTTTTCCAATACATAAACTTTTGCCCTGCCATCTGCTGAAACACGCATAATATACATGACTTGGGGTTTATAATTGCACCCCTACACTTGAGTTTTATGACAACTCGATAATAAACTAACTAATGACCTGAATTAGGAGGATCAATAAACATGGATAATATTAGACAAATATGGGGTAATAGTTTGAGTTTCTTCCCCGTTTCTCCATTTAATAAAAACTACCATGAATCCCAATAGTCCCAAAACTGTATACACTAATAATAGACTCGACTTAGCAACCATGTAATAAAGTAAACAATTAACTAGTGTTAAACAAACGTGGTAACAATAATGTACTAAAAATGAGTACATACAAGGAAGGCCAAGGCGATTTAGGTGTAACATTTTTAGTGGGGTGTAAACAATGCTCTTCATTAATAATCCGGAATCCACCTGAAAATTATGAGAATCGCGAAAAGGATAGGCTCGGAGGGGTGTACTAGGGGTATCTTGCACTAAAAGTGAATGCATAGCAAGGGTGTGGGGGTAGTTATATGATCGAGGAGATCATCATAACCATAAAAAATGAAGGCAACAAGAGTTTATCCTAATGCCTCTTATCACTTAGTAAATCCTAATCAAACGAATGCGATCTCACTAGCAGTCTTGGGATGAGTCGCTAAAGCAAGTTACAGAATCTATAATACTACCGGTACACTCTCATAAACATTAAAGATGAATGCTTTCATTCCTAAAGATCTAGAGGTGAAGCTCACATTTTTTGGGTGGAATTTTTGAGTGGTAGGGTTTTTGTGCTAGTCATATAACTCTTATCCATTAGACGCTTCTAATACTACAGTTTCATCGATATATGCCATAAAAAAATTTAATTTCGGCTAAAATTACCGCCCTAAACTATGTTTCGGTATATTACTCATCATTTTAAGAACAAAGCAAATGCAATTGACGGAATAGCTTCTAAGGCTTTTATTACCCCATACACTTATTTTGAACATTGTTCCCAATGTTATATGAGTACCCGAAAACGAGAAAAGGGAAAATAAATAAAAGGCGAGAGAAACTAATACTTCACTAATTTGCTTAATATCAGAGAAGAAACAAGACAAACCGGCTAAATCATCATCTGAGAATCGTCCAAGTGAAAATCCTAAGAGCTTCCAGACTCTCCTCATCTAATATAACCTGTGAATCAAAGACAAAAACAACCATACCAAGAGTAAAATCTGCAGGAAAATAATATACAACCCTTTTAATTCATGAATTAAATTCCTAAGAAAGCAATGAAGATATAATGTAAGTACTAATGTAATCGTGGGTTTCTGCAAGATTTTGGAAAATTAAAAATTCTGGAAATTAAACAAATAACTTTTCAAAAATTCGAAAGAAACGTAAATTTCTTTGTTGCTACAGTGGTGACACCGTCAGGATTAATCCTGACGCCGTCTCTACACACTATGAAATATTATTTCTTTGTTTCTTGGAAATTTTTTTGCTAACATATTCTATTAATTATTTTCTTGAAAAAATTTTAATGCATAGGCCACAAAAACGGTTAGTAGAAACATATGACTCAAAACAAACAAACAAAAACATAAAAGTGCGAATTTAACTTAAACTATCTATTTTATATGTTAGAAATGGTTCTTAAAAACCGGATATTTTCCCCTACACTCATCTTTGTAATATACCTTTGATTGTAATTAAGACGAGGTTAAAGACAAAACAAAGCATGATCACAAATAATCCAAACATATAATACAAATAATGAAAATTAAAAACATACGACACTCCTAAAATGCATAAAATAAAAGATTGGGTTGCCTCCCAATAAGCGCTTTTCTTTATTAATGAGTCTTCTAGCTAGACTTGGAGTCACTCTCCTTACGTGACTCCTCCTTCACTCACATTACTGTCCTTATCCTCGTTGGTTTTGTATTCTAGTCTTAATTCTAGGCATTCCTTATAAAAACTCAATATCTTGTTCATCACGTATCCTACTCCTATTTTCTTATCCTCCTCGTTCTGAAAGTAGACCGGTTGCTTGTGCTCTTTCTCCATATTAGTCAACAATTGAAGTTGATCTATCTTATAGGGCATTTTGTAAGCAACTTCATCAACTCCATTTGAACCTTAGTATTCCTAGTGATGTATCATAAGCCATGCTTGATGTTTCAACAAATGGTTCTCCTAGCACTACTTGTGATAAGAAAGGGTCTATAACCGAACTAATATCCTCTACTATCAAGAAATTCAAAATGTAGGTGAAATTTCCTATAAAGATATGCATCCCTTGAATCCTTCCCATGAAATTACTTATTCTTCTAGGGTCCTTAGGATCTTTCCTAGGGTCAAGTTGCCTTTTCATGATCCAGTTATAATGCATACGAGTCATGATGTTAACGGGAGATGTAAGATCTATGTAAGCCTTCCACACATGCACGTGTCATATGTTGTAGGGAATTTTTAGGTTTGAGGGATTTCCTCTTATGATAATTGGGGGTCTCCTAAAGAATGGTGGGCTAGGGTCGTGAAGTAAGTACTTATGATATGCTAGTTCATTTTTAGTAGGGAATTTATCAAAGTACTCGAAACCCACCTCTTTTTCTTCCACTATTTCTCCTTCCTTTATTTACTCATCACTAAAATCTCCTAACTCATAATCTTTAAATAATTCAACAAATTTACATCTCCATTGAATCTCTTTCAAGAGGTGGGGCAGTTAAGGTTAAGGATTTAAGGAGCACATTGAGCTCACAAATCATTATATCCCTAAATGAGTTGGGGGATTCGATGGAGATGATGAATTCGCGTCCTCCACAATGAAGAATTGAATGATTAAAATGAAATTACAAACCAAGTAGCACAAAGAAAAGATAGATTATGAGAAAGCTACACTAAAAAGGAAAAAGAAAATTCTTACTTGATAGGAATCTTGTGAGTAGACCTAAGCTAGATAAAATTCAAAACCTAGACTATTCCTCGGCAGCAGCGCCAAAAACTTGATGAGGATGTTATAAACGCAGAAGTTTTACAACCCTCCTAGGCAGTGTACCTAACCGTTGTAGTGTAGTATAGGTAAGACTCGGGGGGTTATTATCGTTCTCTAGGGAAATAGTTTGGGTAGGCTCGAATTGTATGTTTACTAGGGTCTAAAGGTTGAAGGAAGAATATTTTTGGTTTTTTTATATTTTTTAGAAAGCAAGTAAATCTAGGGTTTGAATGGGTTTTAATTAAACTACTAAACTACACTACTCTTAATTATGCAAGAAAAGTAAAAGTGGGGAAAACTCATATGGTTAAATAAACATGTTTACCTAATCATGCACTACTCCCTAGTTGTCTTCTTAGATTTTATTACCCGTCACCCTCGTAATGAATTGTGTAAGCATATAATAAATTAAACACTTAACTCAGAATCCACCCAAAGGTAATCTAGATATGAAGATCTAATCACGGGTATCCTCTAACCTAGCCATGTTTCCCTAGACGTATTTACTTTGCAATTAAGAAGCTAGTTTTCTAAAGCCTAACGCGCACATCATTAACAAAAAGTAAAAACAAAAGATCTAACAACTAGGTTTCATGCAATCATAAGCAAACACAATTATATTTATTCAAGCATGTTAATTGAAAGCGAAGAACAATTAATCAAACAACACATAGACATATTGAATAATTAAAAGGGTAAAGGAACTTCACTTCAATTAGACATGAAGTATGAATGAGTACAAATTGGTTTAGAAACCCTAAAAGTCGACCACAATAGTTGCTACAATTACACTCTACGTTTTGCTCCCTAAAACATGAAAAATAAGGTTTGTATACATAAAGATAAGTCGCGACGTCGTCGCTTGTTAATCGCGACATCGTTAACCCGTTGAATCTTCCATGGGCTTCTTTTAAGTTGACTAATGTGACGTCATTACAAAAGATCGTGAGGTCGTCGCCCTTAAGCTTTGACCACATCAGAAGGAATTACGACGTCGTCTCCACGCACTGTAAATCCAAGCTCCATCAAAATCTTGTAGAGTTGCGTCTTTGTCCCGTTTCTTCTCAAATTGAGACAAAGTCACGTGTATTCTCTTCCAATACTTCCTAAATGCGAAAATAACAAAAAGAAATGATTAAGCACAATAATCAGGGATTTGCATGATTTTGGGGGTTAAATGATCCTAAAAAAGTGTATATAATTACACCTCATCATATTCCTCACCTCTTGCAAACATTCTTTCCTCTCTTTCCTCTAATCCTCTAAGTCTAAACATCAAAGTGTTCTAATCTTCTCATCTCATCATTCTATTAAAGTGAACACATCTCCGCAAAAGAGCCATACAAGTACCTAATCCATACTTATGTGTTTTGTCGAGGGTCTTCTTTCTCATACACTTTCTTTAGAATCGAGTCTCTAGGTTAGGTTAGGACTTGATTCAACTATCTATCATTTAATCAATCGAGTTGTAAGAGAAGTCTTGTATCCGACGGATCAAGCCTAGATCATTGGGGATCTAGTTGAGGTTTGGTAAGCTTCCAAGGGGAAGTCTTTGTGGTTATAGGTTAAGTCGAATCACGAGTTCTTAGGGGTGGATTCTGAGGGCGGAATACCATAGGTAGTAACTCTTCTTTGTGAGCGTTGATCTTTGTGCATATCGATGGAGTTAAATTGTAATAAGGTTTATAGTCCACCATATGGATTATACTAGAATAGTATAGGTGTCATGGATTCACAACTGGACATTCAGAAGGACTAAACCCCCCTTCCCGAACCAGTATATATCGTGGTGTCTCTCTTTCTCTCTATCTACTTATTGTTCTCATCTCAAAGTAGATTAGCACACCACTCGGCTCTTTCGAGACTTGAAGTTTTATAAACTTTGAAGAAGTTAAGAACAATATTCATGCTCCCCTCCCTCTATGGTTCTACATTCACAAACCCTTTGCTATCATAGACAAAAAGGAAATAAATAAAAGTCATTCTAAACAATTATTATTCAACACTTCTATACAAAAACAAAACCTCAAAGTGTCAAAAAGTTTATACATTCTAGAATAAAAACATATCCAAAGCAAAAGAAAATCAACAAATGAATTCTATAACGTAGATGATACAATAAATAGTAGATTCGGTTGATCAAATAATAAAAGTATAAAACAATGCAAAACCACATCTAACCAAGTTAGTAGCTACATCTTGAAGAATATTAATCTGTAATGATTTTGATTCTCCTAAGCATGTGTCTACACGATCAATGTCAAGGTGATTAGCAAACAAATAAAGGGACCCAGATTAACATATGTTAGAACATTCAAAAAACCCATAATTTTCAAATTCGTCATAGATTTTAATAAAGCATTAACATTTTTATATTTAATAATGACATGGAAGCGTAAACGAAATAGGATAACATAACTATACAACCATAAAGAGTAAATATGTGGAATAGGAGTTCTGGTAGCAGTTTAGGAGAGAAGAATAATCCATTCTAGGACCTTTGTCTGAGTTTAGAACAGATTCTAACCTAGATTTCCCCATAAGCAACCAACATTCTCCTGTGAAACTGAGAAGTCTATGTTTAGGATAGGCACAATATGCGTAGTAGATATATAAATATTAATTGAAATTACATAATACATATGTGGCCTTGTGTTTTGTTGCTCTTAGCGTTCAACACAAAAAAGGACATGGTGCGCTAGGCAATAGATAACAACACCAATTTAGTTTTATGATTTGTTTGTGAACAACTTTTGGTACCAGTAGATCCCTCCCTAATGTTTTGCAGCACGGTTATTTTTTTGAATTGGCCACTGGACATCATATCTTTGCCGCGTTTCTCGTTCTTGATTTCATGCGCTGCAATAAATTCACCCATTAATTCTGAATTTGAATGAGGTTCAAAGGACAAAATCAGAATTTAAAAATGGAAGTGCTCACCTTAGAGCAAGATCATCCATGTGACAATTGACAATTTTATAGGTTAATATTTAACCATAAACTTGAATATTTCACTTTGAACGTATATGTGCATGATTTGACCTAAAATCGGGAAGTGATCCCGTAAACTATGAAAAATGTTTGTGGATGCACAACAACTTTAGAATAAGCGTAGTCTACTCATAACTAGCAAGTTATCATCATCATGAACTCATTTCATAATTCATATACACTTCATTTCATTATTTTTACGTAAACTAGTTTAACTATATACTTATGCATGCATGCATGATAAGTGTAAAATACACATATCCATTTATGCTTAAAATGGCCCAAATAAACCCAAAACATACCAAAAAAATAGCAAAAATATGCTTGTATTTGTGTTTTGTGTGTGCAGGTGCGGATAAATCAAAAATCACAAGAAAACAGTTAAAAACGGGCAAGCACGGACACGAGAACGAAAGAGTGAACAAAAGCCGGAAGCAAAGCCAGGAAAAGTCAAACCCTCAGTCAAAATGGTCAAATCATGGTCAACAAAAGTCAACAAGACCCAAAATATTCCATTTGCGTCCCTTAACTTTCAGAAAAATCCATAAATAATCCCTAAGCCTAAATGGGCCTTACCCGGATCAGTAAGCCCAAAATCCTAGCCCATTATCTTTTCTCTAAACCACAAGGGCCAGTTTTGCAATTTCCTAAACTCCTAATTATAACTAGAAAAGGAGACAACAAAAGAAAAGGACTGAAATTGACAAAAAGGAAAAGTTAAAACGAAATTACTCGTTTTTAGTTGTAAAAAGGCGCGAAGGCCTTTTTACTATTCATCATCACTTACGTTCACTAGCCAAGCTGTAAAACAAGGGGCAAATGGGAATTGAAGGGTGATTTGGTCAATTCTTGAGCTCCTAAGCAAGATAGAAGGGAGAGATTAGTCATATCACAAGCCCTCATTAGCTCACTCTAAAGGAAGGACACGTCATCAATGGAAGAAGCACAAAGAGGTGTGGGTTTTGCACTAAATTCACTCTCACAAGTAGCACAAATGTGTCACATCAAGGAATGCCAGCTTGGCAATCTATGTGACTACCATTTGTGATCCAACGGCCAAAATTTATGATCTAATCATTGAGGATGATCAAAGGTGGATATTGATAGGAGCTTCTAACTGAAAAAGGGACTAGAACATTCTTGACAGGCTATAAAAGCCCTACTCTCTCACACACAATCGAGATATCTAGGAGTAGGATAAATTAGTTAATTTTTAGCTTAATGTTAGCTTATTTACTTTTTCAAATGTAATTTCTCTTTTAAAGTATCATGTAATCTTCAGTTTTAAAAGCTTTGTAATCATATTTCAGTTTTAATAAATCCTTGTTCTTAAGTTTTCATTAAGCTACTTTTGTCCCTTTATAAGCTCTGCATTACTGTTTTCTTATCATAAGCTCATATCATGCTCTTTCAGTCTTTAAGCTGAAATGGAGCTTAAAACTGATCTTAATATACTCTAATTTTAAAAACAGCTTAATTTACTTACCTATGCTTTTGGATTATGGTTTTTTTTGGAAGTTTGACCAATCAAGGAAGGGTCAAAGATGGATTTTCACTCCTAGCTTATAAATAAGCTAGGAGAGCTTGTAGAGAAGCTCCTCGAGCAGTATAAGCCTTGTTGAGCTAGGTTCTTAGTAAGTTCTCTTTTTAATTCTAGCTTTGTAAATTCTTTATTAAGTCATTTGCTTATATTATGCTTATTTGCTTATTCTTACTTTTCAATTGTGCTTATTTCTATCTTATATGCTTAATAGTTATCAATTCTCTCTTGATTTTGCTTTTTAAAGTTTGGGACCTAGTATTGTTACTTTCTGTTTAAAAATTCATAAAAACAAAAAAATATTAGGAGTAGCTTTTAAATAGTTTAATCTAGCTTAACCTGTGCTTATTCATGTTTGTTAGGGTATATTTAAGCTCATAGTTATCTGGTCTTTAGGTTTTTATCATTAAAATTCATTTTAGCAGCTTAAAATGATTACTAGTTCAGCTAAAGGGGTGTTTGGTTTAGGCCAATTTGACCTGTATAAGTCAAAGGTTTTAGTTAATTCTGTTTGAGTTAGCTTAGGTTAATTGAAAATCATTAGGAAATGAGTTTTTATGGCTTATTTTCTTTTCCTCAGCACCAGGGCAAGTTATGGTTTAGATTTGATTGTTGAGTTAGAGATTTTAGGCTCTTTGTGTGCTTTAGTTCTCCTTTAACATACTCATTTAAGTGTGTTTAAGGAGGTATTAGTGACTAGGACACCTGCACTTTAGTTTTTTTTGCATCTTGCCAATTGCATCAGTAGGAAGTTCCTGCTGTCACTTTTGACTCAATTCCTAGCTAGGGTAAACTAGGTTGTAGCTTCTAAGATTCAAGTAGGATATAGTCTAGGTAAAGGTTAATACATATTAGGTCTTAGTTTTAGGTTTCTAGCTTATTTACCTAGCTTATTTTAGCTGCAAAAAAAAATCACTTCAGTTCATCAGTACATACTGACTCATGTACTCAGCATATGCTGAGTACATAAGCTGTTTTTAAGCTTCATTTTAAGCAATCAGTTGTAGGATTTAGGATCTCAACTTTTTATATTTTATAGCTTAGATATAGCTTAGTTTAAAATAGAGCTTAATTTTCATTTCTAAGTTGATTTACTATAGTACAATCTTATTTTAAACAGTTTAAAACCTGAAAAAAAGCCATAAACAGTACTTTTAGCTTTAAGCTTTTAATTCTTGTTTTCAAGCTTATCGATCAGGTTTTTAAGGTTTGTATAGGTAGATTATTTATAGGAGACTTACTTTTTAAAAGCTGAGTTTCCAATTCAGCTTATTAAGGATTTGGGCTTATCATAACCTTGAGCTTATTGAGTCATTTCCTGAAGTTTACTTGTTTTACCTCCAAATTTAGTTAGCTTAATCTGTTCCTAGGACTTTTCACTTTTCAGTTTTAGATTAAGCAAATCATTAGCTTTTCATAACTACTTTCATTTTCGAATATGAGCTTAATTTGAGCTCTTAATAGCTTTTTAAGTAAAAGTGAGGGGAAAACCTCACTTTCTGTTTTCAGCTTATAGATAAGCTTTTTATGAGCTTATTGTTGCTTTTCAGTTCATGTTACTTTCATTAAAAATGTTCTCACCATCCTATTCTACAACTTTTCATTTTTAAGTTTTTTGTGATAAGCACTTTTTAAACACTCAACTTATTTTGGGCTTAAATGGGCCTAGTTTGAAAACGAGGTTAGTTTCAGGGACTGTTTTTGTAACTTTCTAGTTTCTTAGTTAGTCCCTCAGTTAGTAAGTTAACTTTCCTGTTAGTCCCTAGGTCTTTGCATAGTTAGTCCCTAGGTTAGTTTTTAATTAATTTTTATTAATAATTAGGGTTTAGTTTTAATTAGGTTAATTAGTCTTTAATAAAAAGATAAAATCTGGGGCTTTTATTTTATCCTTATTTAGGTTTAGAAACTTAGTTTGCAATTTTAGGGTTTAATTTTAGTTTATTTGCTTAATTGTCGCGTTTTATTTGTTTCTCGTATTTGTTTAAATTGTTTAATTGCCTTTAATTTTCAAATTTTAATTGTTGCTTTATTTAGTAGTTATAGATATAAAAATCAATCTTTGCTTCCATTCATTAATGCTTGATCACGAATGTTTCCGATTTTCAAATTCACACTTCGTTGGGGAATAAACGACCCGGGAGGTTTTGAGATATCACTTTGGTCAAAAGTGAATTTCTTAGCCAGACGGAAAAATACTTTACCATACTATAATTGTTTCTATCCTTATTATTACTATTTATTATATATTATATATACTTTATACGTGTTAATTTGGAGCGGATCAATTTTTGGCGCCGTTGCCGGGGAGGTGTTTACGATTATCGTGTTTCGTTTGAAGATTAACGTTTTTGAAGAACCTTCCTCGTGAAGTTAGTTTTCATTTGTGAATATTTTCTTTTATTAGAAAAATAAAAAATACAAAAATATTTTAAATTTCTATTTTATTTTATTTTCCTTTATTATTCAAAAATAATCGTTTGTTAAATGTTGTTTCCGCTCACCTTTAGATTACAAACTAAAAGGGAAGTTTAAGGCGGGTTTGATTTTATCACCCAAAAGGAGAAGGGTTACTCTAAATAGCGCCTCGCGCTTACCAACTCCTCCGCTTTCTTGTGCGTGATTTAGAGAGCTACCGAGTACGTTTAACTTTCGATTACCAAAAATATTTTCTTTCTTATTTTAATTTTTCTTATGTATTATTATTCGAAAAAGCTAAAAATAATCTCCTTTATCCTCTTATTTGTTTAATTCTTATCTTCTTAATCCTCTATATTGTTTAATTCTTATGGCGTCTCATCGTTTAAAATCTCTTTACGCGATCAAAGAATGTTCGACTTGTGGAAGATTGTACACTAGAGAATGTTGTTCAATAGGGAATCTTGAAGACAAGATTCTTGTTCCCGTACCCGACTCTTCACCGCGTTGTGCAAGATGTGGAACCCCGGTTGATGGTCCGAGTTGTCGTGGATGTGCATTTTTACGAAAGAAATTCGATGAAGATTTGCTTACATATTGTGTTGAAAATGGAATTTTCAAAGACTTTCAGGATACTTCCGAATCATTCGATGACAATACCAAAGTTGTTAATGCTCTTCGAGAGCCAAGCGTTGTCAATCAAGACCTCGGTATAAAGTCTTCACAAGAACCTCCACAAATTGACCATAATTGTTGTTATGAGTGCGGTGATTCATTAGATGGAATTTTTTGTCAACAATGCATTTGCAAGTTTTATGGGAAAGGTGCTCATTACGGTTATAATTGTCCACCAAAAGTTCTGATTATCTCTAATCCAGAAAAATGTAATCAAACCATTAATGAGCTCCCACAGATTTTGCCAAATGAGAATTCATTCAACTATGATTCCAAACCTCATTCTTTCAATGTTTCTCCAAGTGTTCTCACCTACCCTCCACAACTCCAGTTTGAGACTTACTTGTGTGAGTTATGTGGAAATAATGCTCATTATGGTTATGATTGTTCACCACAGTTCCTGTTTGTCTATGAACAGGGGCCGTGTTATAATCAAAACTTTAATGATAATTATTTTCCACAAAATTCTCAAAGTTATTCTCAACAATATTTTTGTTTTGCAAATTGCAGGAGTCCTCATGAAACTTTTCAATGTCAACCAATGAATGAAGATTATTGTGAGCAAAATTCTTGCTATTATCCTAATTATTTCGGTTTTGACCACCCACAACCCCCGCAAGGAATTCCATTCGATCATAAGGAATTCTACAAGTTCTTAATAAAATGGAAGAAAAACTTGAAGAAATAATAAGAGATCGAAGAAAGAAAATAGAGGATATGAGTATCGAGGAAATGATGCATGAACAGCAATTGGTCGATAGAGAGATTAAGGAAATAATAAATGATTTGGGTTATCAAAAATTTCAAGGCGAGGAGATTGATGAGGAATACGAGAGAGATTGTGAGATTAGAATTCGAAACTTAAAGCAGATTTTATATTTGGGGATGCGAAGAAGTTCGAAAAAAAGGAGCAAGCTTACGAAGAAGAAAAGTATTCTGCTGCCTGTCGTTACATGCTTTCTGTTACTTGTGATGACGAGGATGATTATATTCCTTTAGGAGATATTATTTGTTAGGATTTAAACACTTCAGAGTTAGTACTGCCAAGCCAACAGTTAGTACTGTCAGTACTAAACTAATCAGTTAGTACTGCTAGAGCAAAGTTCGTACTGACAATACTAACTTAATACCGCTGAAAGAAGTTATAATTGCTGGTTAATATCAAGTTAATGTGATTGAAAAGATAAATGATGTATGAGAATGATCTGTGACTTAAGATTAATGCTGATTGAGAAGATTATGACTCAAGATTAATGCTGATTGAGAAGTTACAAAGGAAAGTAATTAAATTACTTAGCATTGTATTTAATACATTTGACTACATATTATAGAAAGCATTAAAAGCATTAATGTATAATACTTAGGAAAGTATTAATAGTATTGTAAGCCTGTTAGGGTTTATCCTTAGTCTATAAAAGGATCCCTCTTGGCATAGTTAGACATATGAGAGCTTCAAATTTATCTCATTACAAATTATATTTAATGTTTTAGTATTCTGTATTTCATTTCAAAGCAGAATTAATAGATAATTTTATTTAGTTTTTTCATTGTTCTTCTTAGTACTTGTGTTAAGATTCCGCATTAACACATAGTATTCATAATCATTGTTTCTACATAGTCAACTGTATTTATACATCTTGGCTATCATCCTTAATAGGCTGCAAAGATCTATTCAACAAGGGACTCACAAGTGGTATCAGAGCCTGTGAGAAACTCTGAATAAGAAGAACAAATAAAACCAGTTATAAACCTTCATTCTTCAAAACTAAACATGTCTGGGTTACAAGATGAAATTCCACCACCACCAACAACACCTCAAACAACACCACAACTAGCCCCTCACACTGTATTAACCATCAAACTCCCTATTCTGAAGAAGGGAGGAGATTATGGGACTTCTTGGGCAATAAAGACGGAGCATTACCTAGCACATACAGACTATCCTATATAGGAAGTCATTCAAAAGGGTAATGGTCCTGTAAGTGTCACTACTGATACTGATGAGGTAATAAGGGTTTTACCTCCAAGAACTGCTAAAGAGACTTTGGCTAGAGAAAAGAGAACGAAAAGGCATGGACCTATCTTGCTTATGGCTTTACCAGAAGATCACCTAGCAAAGTTTCACAAAATGACAGATGCAAAAGACATGTGGGATGCCATCAAATCTAGATTTGGTGGGAATGATGAATATAAGAAGATGCAGGAAGAACCCAAAGCATTGGTGACAGTTGATGGAGAAGGTGTTGATTGGACAAATCATTCAGAAGAAGATGAAGATTATGCTTTGATGGCTTGCAACGGATCAGACTCAGACACAGAGGTAACTTCTTGTTCAACTAAGTGTAAAGAGTCTTATGCTAACCTTAAAAAACTCTATGATGCTCAAAGAGAACAACTTAGTGATGCAAGCATAGAAATAAAAGCATATTCTCAAGGTCTTAAAAAAGTTGAAGCACAGTTAGTTGCACATCAACAAGGTCAACTTTGGTATGAACAGAAGATAAAATTTATGAAGATAGATTTAGATGATAAAATAGATGTTCTAACATACCATAAGAAACTATTAGCAGAAGCTCAAAAAGAAAAAGATGATTTAAAAGCTAAAGTAGAAAAATGGCACCATTCCTCTAAGAATCTTGGTAAACTTCTAAATTCTCAGATGAGTGCTTATGATAAATTTAGGCTTGGGTATGGGGATCACAGATATAATGGCATTTTGAGTTATGAAAATGAAGATTTACAAAGTGTATTTAAGGGTAAGGAAAGTGATTTTAATAATCCACCTTTGAATGATAAGTCTGTTAAAACAGGTGAAATGCATGTTGTAGCTCTACCCATGATAGGAAATTATATGCCCTCTGGACCTGATATTGAAATAGATTACTCACAATTTACATATGGTCCAAAACAGACTTAACCTAGTGAATCTTGAATACACAAACAATTGAACTTTGATACCTGTGAACATCTAACATTAGTACAGAACCTTCTGAATTAGTGTCTGAACCAGTTGTCAATGAATCTAATGTAGAATGTCAACCTAAGGTCTGGTCTGATGCTCCTATCATTGAGGAGTATGAATCAGATAGTGAAGATGAGTGTGTTCTTATTCACCAAACAAAAAGAACTTGAAAACACCTAGTTTTACTAACCAGCAAGTAAAAACTCCTAGGGAAAATGTTAAGAATCAGTCTACACATAGTCAAAAACCTAAGGTTAACAAGAAAGAGTTGGGGTATGGGTTTACTGTAAGAGCATGTTTTGTATGTGGTAGTCTTAATCATTTATTAGAGATTATGATTTCCATGAGAAGAGGATGGCAAAAAAGCCTGACTTAAACAATGGTTTGAATAATGTGCAAAGAGTGAATAAACAAAACCAATTTGTTCCTTCAGCAGTACTAACTAGAACTGGTAAAATTCCAGTTAATACTGCTAAAGCTAGCAGTACTAAAAATTTTAGTACTGCTAGGCAAAGTTTTAACAGACAGACAGTACTAACTAGTACTGCCATAAAAGTTAATACTTTTAAGCCCATTGTGAATAGAGTTAGACCAGAAAAGGTTTTTCAAAAACTCATTCACCATTTTCAAGGCCTTTTAAAAAGACAACAGTACTTAGAACAGATTTTTCAAAACAAAAAGTTAATACTGCTAAGGTAAATGCAGTTTGTACTGTTGAGGCAAAAAGGGAAACTGCTATTAAGCCCTCAGCAAGTTGTAATTGGAGACAACAAAGATACAACTGGCACAATCTCTCCAAATACAATGGTGGATCTAGTCTTAGAAATAGTTACACTTTTAAAGATCCACTAGGCAGACTCAAGCCCAAACAGGCTTGGGTCCCTAAGAGAAACTAATCTCTTTTATTTGATGTGCAGGATTATCCACATAGAGCTTTAAAGAATAAAGGAGTTGTTGATAGTGGATGTTCCAGGCACATGACTGTAAACATTGTTGAAGAATCCAGTATATCATTCCAAAACAAAGCATATTGCAATTAGACACCACTTCATAAGAGATGCTTATGAGAAGAAACTTATCCAGGTGCTTAAAATCCACACTGATGACAATGTAGTTGATTATAACCGCAAGGCATTTGGATGTTGCAGTTTAGTTTCTTGGTTGTTACTATTGGGATGATAAATCCATAAGTTGCATTAGTTAAAGGGAGGCAATATACTCTGTTGTATAGTTTGTATCAAGAAACATGTTAACCATAGGTGATGCATTTACAGAGGTTTGATAGAATTTAGAGAATCATTGAAGAGAGTTACTGATGGTACTGAAGCACTCCTGATACTTACATTGTTCATTCTTTGGTTGGACAAAGTTAGTACCGACAGTGCAAAGTTAGTACCGCTGGGCAAAGTTTGTATCGCTATAGAGACGTTGAAGTAAAATACCGCCAAGGGTACAAACTGTAAATTGAAATGGTTTCCTTGAAATTAGGTCTCTAAAACCTATATAAACCCATCTCAATTGCACAGTTCCTTACGCAATCTCTCTTAATTACATTCCTTATCTACAAGCCTACTCTCTCTTTAACGACGATTCTCTCTTTTCCTAAGGAACAATGGTTGTTTCTTTGATTCATGTCCTAAAGCACAACATGGTCTAGCGTATTGGCGAGTCTGAAGGGGAATGTAGAAGTTTTCACGAGATTTGAATTTTCTGTACGCGCAGTTCCTTTCATCATGCTCTCACTGTAGTCCTATTGTTTCTACCCATATTGGTTGAAAGTTATGGACATTTGCTAAGTCCAAAATATGCAAAATGTCTAGGGAAATTCTGCCAAAGGTAGCTGGCCAAGGTCTGTGTCTATCTCTGAGGCATCAATAAGTAAGTGATCTTCTTTTTTATGATGTCTGATGGGATAGCTCATTACATAAATAGGCTATTTTGAATGCTTATACAGCTTATGGGGTTATGAAGGTGATTTAACAGTGTTAACATTTTAATAATAGCTTTTGTTTTCACCCCAATGGAGGTTTTTATTTCATATAATGAATCATTGTCTTAATTCAAAAAGTACCTCTTGGGATCAAATTCCTACTAATATTGCCACGACTGTCATTTGTTTAACATCTAATCAGAAGTATAATTTTTCCAAATTAATCTTTGATGGTATGCTTAGACATTTAGATGCTAAGAAGAAGTTTGTAATGTATCCACGTTTTATTTCTATCTTTTTAGATAAACAACTAGCTAATGTGTTTGTACCTTTAGATCATTTTGCTGTAAATACTTTAACTAGTAAAGTCTTTTCTTTCATGGTTAAGAAGGGCAAACATTTCTCAGGGAAAGTCACCCCTTTGTTTGCTACTATGTTGGTACACCCAACTCCAGATGAGGGTGCTCATTCAGAAAGACCATCTGATGCACAATCAACACCCTCTCCTGCTTCCACTAGTGTAGTACCTAATGAGCCACAGACTAACTCATCTCCTGCTTAAACTAGTGAGGTACCTATTGAGCAACAGACTAACCTATCCCCAAGACCTTCACCCACTACTATTATTCCTGATTCTATTCCAGAAACTTCTGGTGGGAATCTTGGAGGTTCCATTCATTAGTAGATAATCCTTTCAGGGAATGAGGGTGACATGACTCTCCAAAGTGTCTATGATCTTTGTCTCTCTTTATGTGCACATGTTTCAGATCAAGCCAAGGAAATACAACACTTGAAGGCTCAGATCATAAAGCTCAAGAAGCAAGCTAAACCTGTCATCCAAAACCATAGAGCATGGCTGAAAAGTGTTACATTAAAGCAAAGATTGACAAGAAAGCGCTTCTCAAAGAAACAAAGGGTGCACAAAGATTCTGTATCCAAACAAGGGAAGATGTTTGCTAAAGGTGAATCATCAGTTCAAAGAGATCCTCTATTTGATGAGATTCCTGAAGATACAGTTGATCATATGGAAACAGAGAATGCTCAGGATGTGGGGAGGACAAGGGATAGAGTGGATGAAGACAAGGAGATTGAGGAGAACAAACTTAGTACTGAAGATGTACTCAGTACTGACAAGGAGGTAGTTAGTACTGACAAGGAGAGAAGCAACTTAAATCAAAGTAGTACGGACATGACCAATAGTTAGTACTGACGGATCCAAAGTTAGTACTGACAGGCAAATTGAAGGTACCGATGAGCAAATTGAAGGTACCGATGAGCAAATTGAAAGTACTGATGAGCAAAGAAAAGGTACTGAAGATCATACTGAAGAAGGAAGCACTACTCAAGCCACTCAAACACCTACTTCTACAATATTTAGAGATGATGAAACAATAGCTAAGGTTCTTCTCAACATGAGTCAAGCCAAAGCAGTTTCTAGAGAGAAGGAGAAAGGTGTAGAGTTAAAGGATATTGAAGAAACTGATAGACCTAGGCCTACCTCTACAAGATCACTTCTGACATTAAAGCCTCTTCCAAAAATTGATCCAAAAGACAAAGGAAAGAAGAAAATAGAAGAGGAGGATGAATCTGAAAGTGAATCTGATGGTATTCCTGAAGCTGAGAAGAAGTTTAAACAGCTTGAAAGTGATGAAGAGATGGCTAGGAAAATACAAGAAGAGTGGGAAGGTGAAGAAGAAAGAAACAGAATAGCTGAAGAAAAAGCTACCAATGAAGCTCTCATAAGAAATTATGATGATATAAAGGCAAGAATTGAGGCAGATAGACTTCTTGCTAAGAAGCTTCAAGAAGAAGAAAGAGAGTAATTTACAATAGAAGAAGGAGCTATCAGGAACAGACCACCTACCAAGAATCAACTGAGAAATCAAATGATGACCTACTTGAAGCATGTAGGAAACTTCAAGCATTCTGAATTGAAAACCAAGAAGTTTGAGGAAATACAAGCTCTGTATGAAAAGATAAAGAGGTCAGATGAAGATTTCATTTCTATTGGGTCTGCTGAAGATGAAAGACTGATCAAAAGGATGAATGAAAAAGGAATTGATTCCTCTAAGAATGAAATGGTCAAGGAGGAGAGTAAAGAAGAAGTCAAGGAGGAAAATAAAGAAGAAGAAAGTAACAGAAAAATGAAAACTTGGTACTAGGAAAAAGATGAAGTCAAGGAAAAGAAGATTCATACAAAACACTTCTAAGGATGATAGTGAGAAAGATAATGATGAGCTGAGATTACATTTAACAATAGCTCCAGATGAGGAAAAAGAAGTGGATTATGAAATACTTGACAGGAAGTATCCTATCAAAGAATGGAAAACAGAGTGTCTTGGAACTAAACCACATGATGATAAAGCTGAACACTTAGAGGAGATTAATCAAAATGTGGTGATTAGAAGCAATGGACAAAAGAGATACTTTAGTACTCTGATGAGGGTACTTTCCATATTTGATAGAGATGATGTGAATGCTGTATATCAACTGGTGATGGACAGATATCAAGATGAGATACCTGAAGGATTTGATAGAGTATTTTGGCGAGATTTGATGATTATGTTCAACCCAGATGATGAAGATATGTTTTGGAACTCACAGCAGGATTGGAATATAATGAGTTGGAAGCTACATGGTTCTTCAGGGGTACATACTTTAGTGACTAAGGCATGATTAGTCATTCATATGCTAGTAGAGAAGAAGACAGTACTATGGCATTAGAGTTGATTAGATTTGTCAAGAAGCTACTTGCAGAGTTAGAACCTGAAGACAGTACTATAGATATATGGTTTATCAATGCACCATGTTATGGCAATGAAGCATTGGCTAGTCCAAAAGAAAACGGTATTTGGTAAAGACAAACGGTATTTTGGACTAGCCAATGCTTCATGGTTAAGAGTTGGCTAGTCCAAGATCAAACAGTTCTTGGTAAAGACTACTCAAATCTGTTGATAGCTGATAGTTTGCTAAAAACTATATGGTTTATCAATGCACCATGTTATGGCAATGAAGCATTGGCTAGTCCAAAAGCAAACGGTATTTGGTAAAGACAAATCAATTCCGTTGATGGTTGACAGTTTACCAAAAACTGTATGGTAATTAACTCACCATATTTTTGAAATAAAGAGTTGACTATCCCAGAGCAAACGGCTACTGGTAAAGGAAAATCAAATCCGTTTATGGCTGGTAGTTTGCCAAAAACTACAAAGCCAACTTAGTTGGATTGTTGCTGAAAAGATGTTGCTGACAAGACAAAGTTGCTGATGAAGATGGATAGTGTTTCAAGATCAGATCAAGATGTGTTAAAGTGTTTGGATACATCCTCCAAGAACTTAAGAAGATTAACCTGAAGAAACATGAAGTTAAAAGAGTTCAAAATCATGTTTAGGGGAGGATTGTTGGGAATTATACATTCCTGACTTAGTACCGTTAGGTATATACTTAGTACCGATAGTTATAGTTAGTACTGACAGTACAAAGTGTTAAGTACTGCTCAGTTAGTTAGTACCGTTTAAGAGATATGCATGAGATATTATAGGAGAAGATATGTATTATTTTTTGTAAGTCTGTTAGGGTTTATCCTTAGTCTATAAAAGGAACCCTACGGCATTAGAGAGATAACAAGCAGTTCAATATATATATATCTCATTTCATACAATCATATCTCATAGTTAGTAATCTGTAATCACTTTAGCAGATTAATAGAAATAAAAGTTTAGTTTTTCATTGTTCTTCTTAATACTATTGTGTAGATTCCGCATATACAATAAGTATTCATAGTCAGTGTTTTCTCTATAGTCAATCTGTATTTATACAAGTTGGCTATCACCTTTAGCAGGCTGCAAAGATCTGTTCAGTTTGGGACTCACAATACTTGATTTCGCAACTCATTACAAACACCATTACATGGTTGATTACAAACTTGGTTTCATACTTCGTTACATACTCATTTGCATACACGTTTACGAAATTGCTTACATACTCATTACAAACTCAATTACTTGATTTATATCACACTCTTTCTACTTATGGATTTAAGTACTCAAAGCTTTTACGAATATGATGGTAACTTTATTTTTGGACACAAGTGTTTTCGGTTATCATTTCCTGTTTACGTGTTTGCCTAAGTAGCTAAACCCACTATTGCCCATT
>BQNB010041687.1:0-17942 GCA_026074375.1 Tanacetum coccineum
ATAATAGTTGGATTTGTTTAAGTTTACCATATTACCCTTAGTTTAAATTATTTTTATAAACATAAAAGAAAACACTAATTAATTATCAAAAGGTAAAACTGTCCTTTTTTGCTTTCATATAAACCAAAACAGTAATTAATGCATTTTTCTTAAACTGTGTTTTTTATTATCTGTAAATTATATGATTTGAGTAAAGTAAAAGCTGTAAATTATTTGATTTGACTAAAGTAAATGCAGTAAATTATTTGATTTGACTAAAGAAAAAGCAGTGAATTATTTGATTTGACAAAAGCAGTAAATTATTTGATTTGACTACACATAAACGGAATCTAAGTTTTCTCTATGTATAGGGTTCAAAATACAAATGTTTCAAACACACACACACACACTTCTCTTTAAAAAGATACAACACACTCATCCTTAAAAAACACACACTTCAGTAGAGTAATTTTAAAAAGAAAATCGATGACAAGTTTTCCAGAGTCGGCTTCAATTACATCACCATTTTCCACATATCATGTACAATACTGAACCTTTCTAGTATACGTTTCATCTTATTTGGCACTCCTTAGACGTTTTTTTATATTTAAACTTTAGGTGTTTAAATCTCGTGAAGATCTAATAGAATGGGCGCGAAATTTGGCATACTCTCTTGGTTATGTCATTACGATCAAAAGAAGTAATAAAAAATCAAGTGGTTATATGTGTAAGGTTTATCTTTGGTGTGACCGTAGTGGTGTATGCAAAAACAGAAGTCAAAACATTAAAGAGATTTCGAGTATTGATGATGATCTTACGAAAACAAAAAAGAGACTGCAGTTCTAAAAAAATCAATTGTACGTTTGAATTGTTAGGTAAATATTCAAAAATAAATGATTTTTGGACGTTAAAAGTGATACGTGATGAACATAATCATCCACTGACAAAGCAGTTATGGGGGTCATCCATAGCAATGCGTTTTTAATCATGGAGGAAAATTTTTTTTGGTGGGGATTTGTCAAAGAGAAGTTATGGAAATATTATCGACGATAAAGGAGGAAAATATGAATAATTGTTCTTTACTCAAAACCATTTATAATGCACGTGAAAAAATGCAGATGATAGAGAAACAAGGATTAACTGAAATGCAGGTGTTTATGGCACAGTTTTACACAAAAAAGGCTTCATATTTGAACCTCGGGTTAATGAAGAGACTAATGTGTTGGAAGATTTCTTTTTCGCTCATCCATTGTCACTAAAGATATGGCATGCATTTCCACAAGTGTTGTTGATGGATGCCACTTACAAAACAAACAGGTTTAACATGCCTTTTTTAGAAATCGTTGGTGTAACTTCGACTAACCTGATATTTTGTGTATCATTCGCCTTTTTGTGTAAAGAAAAGCAAGATAATTATGAATGGGCGTTAAACTGTCTAAAGTCAACACTAGACGAACGTGTTTGCCCACGTGTTGTTGTCACCGACAAAGCTTACGCATTGATGAGCGCATGTGAAACAGTATTTCCGGATGCTAAACAATTACTATGTCGATGGCACATCTCCCAAAGTGTGTTTAAGTTTGCTAGACCAAGTATGAAATCACCCGAGTTGTGGGATTCTCTAGACACGGCGTGGAAGTCAATAGTTTTGTCGTCGACAGTTACATCATACCTGAGAAATTACGCACACCTTGAAGCAATATTAACCAAATTTCCAGGTACTTTTAATTAAAATTTTAACTTTATAATTCCATTTAATTGTATATATAAGCAGTATTAACCAAATTACGCACCCCTTGTATATATAGAATAATATATATGTATATCAGTTTATAAGTCAACTTAATTATATAATTATTTGAATTTCAGGTGTTCTTGAAAAACTGAATAAAAATTGGTTGGGTCCAAATAAGGAATTGTTTGTGTCTGTTTGGACAGACAGATTTTGGAAATCATACAACTAATAGAGTAGAAAGTCAACATGCCAAGTATAAATTATACTTGGATTCTTCGCAATCAAGTTTAGATAGATGTGTGTATTTTCTTAATTAGCTTGTGCACTCACAACACACGGCTATTAAACAAAAAGCGAAATTGCTCAAAAACATCGATTTAACATACCATAATTCCAACAATTGTGGGGTTTGGTTTCGCTACATGTGCTCGATATAATATTCACAGAACTAGAATGGTATAAAAGTGTTAACTTAGCATCCGAAAATTGTGCGTGCCTATTGCGTACAAGTTGTGGGTTACCATGTGCGCACGAAATTACAATATATGTCAACACAGGTTAGCCCACTTCACTTGATCCGACATAAATTTTTATTATATTTTACATCATCCTATGAATTACCCCTTTTCAATGTAGGTCAACCTATTCCACTTTAATTGATTGACGTATTTTGGAAAAAACTTGATTTATCGCCATCTATATTCATAAATGATGATGATCTTTGTTGTAAAATTGATGTGGAAAAGTTTGAGGAAGCATTCAAAAAGCAGTCCACTTTTGGAAAGTCCAACTTTCTAAAGAAGATTAGAGGGATATTTAACCCATCAAATACTTCAATTCTAGATCTCCTTGTTCAAAAAATACCCGTGGGCGTCCAAGTCTAAAGTCGAAGCCTAAAAAAATAAATCGTGTTAATCCACCGACTCAAGAACCTACTAAACCTACTCAACATAACACACCAACCTTTTTTGGTTTACATCACTTAGACTTGAAACAAGAAGAAACAATGGATAATTACATATTCAGTCATAAACCAGCAAGACACAGTTCCTACTTGAACCAAGAGTACAATCCATACTTGAACCACGAACAAGCGAGGCATAGTTCATTCACACACCAGGACCCGACAATTTATAGTTCCTATTTGCACCAACCACCTAATTCACAGTTGGAACAAGAACGAGTTGGGGAGAGTTCATACCCCTATCAAGATCAGTCGATGCATAATTCACACATGTATCATGATCAATCAATTCTTGGTGCGTACATGAACCAAACATTTGGACTATTTACCCAAATTGATGAACCAATTAAGTTTTTGCCCCAAATTCCAAAAAAAATCTTAATCACGTCAATAGTATTCAAAATGTCCGAAGTGATGGGAATTGTGGTTTTCGAGCAGTTGCCAAATGTCTCAATCTCCACGAAGATTCATGGCCTAAAATCCGATTAGATTTATTAAATGAGTTAAACAAACGTGAAGAATATTACACACGTATATTTGGAAGCAAAGATGTATCTAACATTTACAGATCCATAAATTTCACAGGATCAGGTCCTGCACCAGAGGAAACTGGATGGTCATGCCAGACATGGGTCTTCTAATTGCTTCAAGGTATAATAGAGTGGTTTAATATTTAAACATGTGTGGCAGCAATACATGTTTTTTGCTTTGGTCAAGTCCACTAGAATCGCAACGACATGAGAGCATTGTGATAGCACTTATGGTATGCATTTTGTAAAAGTAGATCTGAGAGGAGATTATCTAATGCCTTATGTTCATCCATATTGGAAAAGATACAAATTTGATTGTGCATCTCTATGGGAACGCATGTATTCAGCTCGGCTAAATACATATATTCGACGTTATTGTGAACGTAATCCTGAATATGTCGATTTAGATCACTAGATATTTATGTCATATTGTAATAATACTTGGTTGTCGTACTTGTATCGCTTTACATTTTAGTGTTGTAATATGTCATTATTTATAATAGCCTTGTTTGTATTTTATTAGCGTTTATATATGGTTTATATAGATTTATGTGGCGTTTATTAATAATTACTAACTACTAATATTAAAACATTTAATAATAATAAAAATATGACAATACCTTCCAAACTTATAATTAAAATTTTGATCGTTAAACATAGTAAAAAAAGATTACAAAATAAGCTAAGATGTAAAAGGGTAATAAAAATTTAACATATATCCAAAAAAAACATTACAAGCAATATACCTTTCAATTGTTTATACAAAAAAAAAGTATTCACATATACCCATAAAATTTTTAAACCACACCACTTTAGGAGGGCTCGAAATAAAAATCAAGTGGAAATCGTATGCTATATGGGGGTCCTCCATCTCAAGTCAAATCATGAGACTTTATGTACTAATGTTTTTTATTAATAGGGGCCTATGGGGTGTTGGTATAGGATGTAGGGAGTGTTTTACTTTTCAGTCATCACATGACATTTCTTTTGCCTTACATTTTTTTAACTTATACTTTTAGTCATGTCAAATATTTAATATTCTATATCTTTTGTATTTCTACTATTTTAAATGGTATACAAGCATCGATATAAATTTTCACACAAACACATTTCAAAAACACTAAAACAATAAAAGTTGACCGGTTACAAAACTCAAGTAAAACGTGTGGATATAGTAACGTGTTTATAAAAGTTTACATAAAACTTTGATAAAAGACGCGAGATTCAAGCATACTAGCAAAAACAACAAGAGTTTGTTACTTTTGGTTTTGAAATATGGCGGATACATCACCGTTTTACACGGAACATGTATTAAATTTTGCGCTATTACATATATTACTCAATATTACATGCAAATATGTGTAACATTTAGAAAAAAGGACCAAAATACATATGGAGATTTTTATTAGGCTCAGGATTAGTCGTATTATTGATGGCTTCAAATATGAAAGATGCAAAGTGGATAAAATCTCGCTTTAACGTCCATTCAGTTTTGCCATGCCAATCAACAACAATTTAAAAAATAAATCATCATCGCCTTTAAATCTCTTCTATTTCCAACATAAACCAATGATAGACCCAACCGAACCAGCCAAAACCATAACCATAACCAACCAACAGTAGATCCGACAAAAACCATACCAACATAGATCCTACAAAAACCATAACGAAAAGTAGACGCAGACCATAAACCATAAGCCATCAATCAAATTAACAAACCGCAACCTTAATCAAACCAAACCGAACCATAATCAAACCAAACACGGAAAGACCATAATGAGACACAAACCATTACCAAACCAGCAACGGTAAACAATATTATGAATAAACAAAAAATAAAATTATAAGTATAATATCCATAATCAAACGCAACCATAACAAAACCGCAACCATAACTATTACCGAACCGCGACCATTACAAAACCACAACCAATATCTAAAACTGGCTAGATCCAAGAAAATATTTTCATATCCAAGATCTAAAATTTATTTCAAGAAAATACTATATCCATTCTATTTTATAGATTTAAACCTGATAGATCTACGATTTAAACCCGGATAGATCCATCTAGATCAGGTTAGACCCGGATGTGAAACCATTAAAAACACTTATTGCTTTGTAAAACTGCTAGATATTTAGTTGTAATACGGTTAAATATGAAACGAAACTACCATAACCGAAGCAAACCACCATAAACAAAACAAACCACGAGTGTCGCCTTCATTGCTTTCATTTTAGATCTGAAACAAAATGAAACAATATGCAACCATACACTATAAACGAAAACCAGAAAGTGTTTTCATTTGAGAGAGATAAAACCAACGGGTGGTTTTATTTGAGAGAGAGATTAAACCATGGGTGTTATCATTTGAGAGAGAGATATAGATAAAACTGTAGTGGTTGTTTCTTTTGAGGAAAAAGAGATAGAAGAGAGAGAGAGAGAGAGAGAGAGAGAGAGAGAGGAGAAGATAGAGAGAGAGATGAGAAAGCGAGAATTAAACCATAATGTTATCAATTAAGAGAGAGATAGAATAAAACTGTGAGGGTATTTGGGGGAGTTGTATAAGGGTGGGTGAGTGGTATAAGGGTGCGTATAAAAATGTAGGTATAAAAATATTTATAAAATCGTGTATAAAAAAGCCTATAAAATCATTTACAAAACCGTATAAAAAGTCACATAAAAATATGTATAAAATTGTGCATAAAACTTATATAAAAACGTATAGTTAAAACGTGTATGAAAATGTGTATAAAAATGTATAATAAAAACGTGTATAAAAACGTGCAACAAAACATATATAAAAACCTATAATAAAACCGTGTATAAAAATATGTATAAAATGTGCACAAAGACTTATATAAAAACGTGCATAAAAACGTAGAATACAAACGTGTATAAAGATGTGTATAAAAACGTGTATAAAAATATACATATAAACGTGCATAAAGACTTATATAAAAAACGTGTATAAAAACGTATATATAACATTACTTTATTTTGCATATTTTTAGTTTCAGTTCTCATAAGGAACTAACTATGGGCGCAAAAAAAGGCTCGAGACGCTCGGGTTTGTAATGTTAAAGGGCGAAGAAACCAAATAAAAGAACGAAATTAACGTTCAAAAAAATCGAGCTTTAAGTGTGCAAAAAAGGAAAGAAATATAAAGTCTCAACGTTCAAACCAATATTCAAACGAAACTACGTACCGGTTAACATACCAAATTACCAAAATATGATTATGTAGGCAAAATATTAAAAAACTAATGATATTTGGGGTTGAAACGTCAAGTCGTGATGCGAAACATAATCATCCATATGTCACGATGGTTGGGAAGGTCACCCGTATGCAATGCGACTTGAGGATAATGAGTTCCATTTGGTGGAAGAATTGTCAAAGTATAACATCCAGCCATGTTATATACTTTCGACAATAAATGAGCATAATTCGGATAACGTGTCTAGCGTTAGAAATGTATATAACTAACAAACTAAGATCCGTAGAGTCATAAGAGGTGATAGAACTCAAATCCAACTTCTTTTGTCACATTTGATGCGCACAAGTTATGCATATTACGAGAGGATAAATGAACTCACTAATGAGCTTGAGAAATTGTTTTTTGTTCATCTAACGTCATATGCGGTATGGTGTACATTCCCACAAATCATGCTAATGGACTCCACTTACAATACCACATTGTTTAAATTGCCCTCTTTTGAAATTTTCGGATTCACTTCAACAAATAAAACATTTTCAATAGGGTTTAGATTTTTATACAAAGAAAAAGGGCCTAATTTTGTTGGGTGTTGCAATGTGTGAAGAAGTGATAGACAAAGTTCATGACCCGCGAGTTATCGTTACCGACAGAGATTTAGCCCTGATGGGGCATTTAATGGCAAGGAATTCCTGAATGCCTAAGAAAATTAAATTATAAAGGCATATTACAAAAGTATGCTTAAGTATTGCAAACCAATATTCAAAACTGTTTGTTTTTTATTTGGGAGTCCGTTAAAATACAAGGGGATGATATAAGACACCAACCTCAACCAACATACACGCACTATAATGAAAAACTCGGAGAGTTTTTGTCGGAACATGAGGTACCCTGTTTAATCTTCACATACATGCTTCATTTATTTATTAATATGATTATTTTATTATTCAATGTTTTTTCAAAGTTTCGCCGGCACTGATGACATCAAATAGGTCACATTATTAGCATCATTCTCCCAACTATGATTGCCTTTTTTACTATATATATGAGAATTGACACTTAATCGATTTATATTTGTTTAAACCGTTATTATCAAGCTATTGGCGAATATGGAGAAAAGTACGGTGTTTTTGGAGCATAAACTACGAATTCCAAAGAAAGCCACTAATTCTTAACACAATAAATACCGTATCAATTCTTGACACATACGCCGTATCTTAAGACTTAGATGAATTCAAGACCATGGCCTGACTTTGAAGAATATGCCATATCCACTTCATAGATACGCCGTATATGATACCTTTGTCAACACTCAGAGCAAACATGATTTCAAGCAATACATCGTATTTAGAAGACCCTATACGCCATACAGGGAAGCGATCATCAAATATTCCAGAATATTATAACCATGGAGCCCAATCTAAGTTACCCAATACGCCGTATGAAACCCCTCTAATAGGGTGTATCCACCTGTTTTCAGAAGTTATAAATACCAAACCCTAAATATGATTTTAGGTAGGTTAAAAAACTTATAACGACCAGAGACGACCCACATTCGATTTAAAAAAGCTTTTAACCACCAAGTACGATATGAGACGAATTTAGGAGGAGGAGCAGGTCAGTAAAAAGATTCAAGTCATAGGAAAACTCTTGTTATCTCAACACTACGTTATACGCATTCAGTTAATCGTAACGTTATCTTTACTTTAATCGTTCATATATGATACCGTGTTTTGTTACAATGACTATAGGATAATACCTTTAGGTATTAGCCATATTTATGATAATTTAATGTTTGGTTTGTCTATACTGATTGTTTACTATTTTGTTGCATGTTGATTTTGTTTAACACTTGATATTTGTTTATGTTTGATTATGTGTTTAGTCTGTCATTCAACTGGATCTAAATATACGGACCAAGTAGACTAGAGTCTGGGATAGAACTACATACAGTTATATATGTAACTCTAGATCATAGGATTACAAATTTAAGCCCCTAGTGCTCCCCTGGTTTAACGAGTGGTAGACTAAGTGGTAACTTAGGATTACAAATAACATTCCTTGATTTAGATCATGATGGACCGTAGACTACCAACATATATATAATGATTGAACATAAGTGGGAAAATCCTCGATGAGCTAGGTTTCAGTATTCACCAGTATTGTCTCCCAGATAGATTATAATCGACAGATGTATGCTTTATGAGAATTTAGTTAAAATGTGACATGATTAACTTAATGAAGTTTTAGGGAAAAGAGCCCCTAGATCTTAGGGAATGGCATATAACACCACAAAGTAAAACCAATCATGCACACATAGACAATTCAGTGTTATCTTAGATTAAACTGCCTAATATGTTTCCTTACATTTGTTGCTAAAGACCGCTCATACCTTTATCGATTTGTTTATTTGCTTTTTGTATGTGAACTGACTCATTTAGCTTATATTAAAACCAAAACTGTGTCAGTCTCTCATTACAGAAAACCCTTTTACGGTTATAGTTTTAAGTTTAGATAGATTTAATTAGGATTAATTAGATAAACTAAAATACTGATAGATTTAAAAGTTAACGTTCGTTCTTAGTGATCGACACCCTACTTACTAACGAACCTACAACTTATCGGGTACACTGCCCGTTAGTGTTTGTTAATAGGTAAAGTCGGCAAAATATAAATAGTAAAACTTGAATAATAAATTACCAACACACGACGGAACACATCAAGTTTTTAAAGCCGTTGCTGGGGAACAAAATTGTTTAATTCTTGTTTATTAGTGTTTTAGTTTAGATTTATTGTTTTTAGATTAGTTTAGATTAGTTTAAGTTTGGCATTGTATATTTTGCATATTTATGTGTTTTTCTGCATTGTTAAATCTCGATGTTATTCTTCTGTTTAAATACTAAATACGACGTATTCATCCATTTGGATATGGCATATAAATTTTCTCTAAACCAATACAACTTATTTGACTTTAAACATCAATACGGCGTATCCAAATTACTAAATACGGCGTATCGATCTATTTGACCTTTTCCTTTGTGTTCGTAGCAAATTTATTACAGGAAATGAAGGACCGGGATATGACTATGGAAGAATATGTTTAGTGTGAGACTGAGAAAGCGCTTAGAAACGATAAAGTATATAATTGGGAAACTGCTACATATGGTAAGATCAGGTATGTAGATGACATTAACGATCTCAGATTTTTTGAAACAAAATTCCCAGCTATAGTCTATGAGGACGCGATAACATCTGAATTAGAGTTCTCATCCGAATCTTCGGTAAGTCCTCAGCATGTCGATGAAGTTAATTGGAAAATTAAAACATCGTTGTCCGAATCTGATGATGAGTACGAAATTATATACGACAATGATCTATTTTCTTAAAAGATATTTCCTATCAATGATTTAAAATTTAAATATGGGCAATGGTGATGATAAAATCGATATCAAACCGTTTTCAGGGGGATATACTTATCGAGCCGTCACATAATGTAATAAGTATCGATGTTGATACATATGCACGAGGGTCAAATAAACTTTTGGAAACAAGTCATGATTTAATTAGTAAATTTTTCACTTCTGAAACTTTTATCACGGAATTAAGTGTTAATATCATGATTTGGAATTATTTTAATGAGGGGATGCTAATAAATCTTGTTAAAAATTTATATGTGCCATTTGGCATCCCGTTCGACCCTAAGTTGTTTTATAAGGATGGGACTAAAACCGAAGCAAGTCTAAAAAGACTTTTCTGTAAACAAAAGTGCTTGCCAGAAGACAACCCGGAATGTAATTTCAAAGTTTTCATCGAGTTTGTCTTCCCAGGTCGTCGATACGGCATATCCAATTCCATGGATATGGCGTATCGCACATCCTGGACGTTATCCCTTTTATTTTCTGCACTTTAAATCTTTTTTGTCAGACTTGTCGATACTGCGTATTCAGACTTCTGGTATGGTGTATTTGACCTCTGACACGTATTAGGATTTGTTTTTACAGGTTTTGATACAGCGTATCCAGTAACATGGATACGGCATATCGACCTCCTGTACGTTTTAGGCTTTTATTTTATTTCCTAACCAACGATTATTCGTAGATACGATTACAATGTTTTCTTTATGACTTAGACAAGAACATACTGAAACATGATGGACGAATTTGGTGGAGTACATATATTCTGGTATCTTATGTGTGTTGTAGTCATGCTGGTATTCAGACACTTTTTCACAACACAATACACATAATTGCTCTCATACTCAACATGGAGGATCATACCGAGCAAATTCCAGGGGAGTTTTCTGTTCTAATTCTTTGATTTCCTGTTTTTCATGTTATATTTATACAACGTGGGAGTTGTATATCTCAAGTGGGGGAAGGAGAATTAGAACACCACTTGTCCGTATTTTCACAATAATTTGCCTAATTTATGCCTAAATTTTAAAAAAATGTAGCAACTTTTTGTGAGATTATTAGTTGCATAACCCGCGCACATAACCCTTAATTTCATATTGTGAGGATTTAGCCTATTCCGTTTCTCAATTTTTACCCAAATTCTACAAAAATATGAGTGTGCCGGTGACTGTAGTAAACTTTAGAACTTGGCTTGGTATACTGATTCGAGTAAATTCGAGTCGAGTAATATTATATATAGTATCCCGTATAGATATAAAAATTACTTGAGGACAAGTAATAGTTAATCTTCTGAGTGTCGTAATCCCAACGAGAATTGAATTGAAAACCACGTTTATGTTTGAAATTTAAATGCTTGATTATCTTTTAATTTTTGATTTTTGATTTAACTAAATATATAATAATACTAAACTAGATTATACTAAATAACAAATAAGAAAAGCAATCGAACGAAGAGATATATATAAAAAGATATGCTTGCTAAGTGAAGTGTTTAGATCCCTAAGTGTGAATTTAAAGTTCTTATTAATGAATCAATAACCGTCAAAATAATTATCTTCTCACAACGTTGGTTTTTATTGAAAACAATTTTTTATCAAGTTATTAATTACTAAATCAATGCCTAATTATTCTTACGGCTTTTGCCCATTTGAATAACCAAAACACTAATCTAAGTAATCTAAAAATCACTAATTAATGTTCACTTTTTAATAATCACACTTAATTCACTAAACACTTTATCACTTAACAAGCATATAATAAAAACTACTCACTAAGCATATTAGCAAACAAATATGCAATACTAGACATTATTAGCTAAATAAATCTACACTACTAATATTGAAAAGAGAAAGAGGATATAACCGAATTGATGAACCGCAATCGAATATAAAAACACCCGATCTAATATTCTATCAAAATACTTAAGTTTAGGAGCTTAGAGCTTTAAACTTGAGATATTAAGCTAGCTTATTAGACCCTTAAGCTCCACGCCTCATAAGTATAACCGAATTCGTCAAGCATCAAACCAAATGAATTGTTAACACAAATAAAAACCAACAGCGGGCTAAACAAGTAACTATGAACCAACAGTGGGTTAAACAAGTAACATGATCCAACAGTGGGCTAATTCTTCTTTCAATTTGATCCTAAAAACCTTTTTAGCAATTAAGCGAAATCCTACTTAAGTTTAACAAATAAGCCGAACCCTACTAGCACTTTTTATTAAACTAAAACTTCCAATAAGCTAGAACATATAAGCCTCTTGATGCAAACTAATACCCTTTTTTATAAAGCTTAGATTAAATAAACTAAATCCATATTAGAGCGAAATAAGACGAACCTCACAAAACAAATAAGCAAATTAAAAAGTAAAACGAGACTTCTAAAAGCTTTTATGATCCGAAAACTCCTAATAAGCTAATAGACTAAATAAGCCACACTAATAAACTAACTATAAGGTTTATGTTTCGAAAAATCATTAAGCACTAAAAATAAGACTTTTAAAACCGAAACTTAATAAGATCTATTTAGCTATTCGAGTTCCCAACACAATAAGCCCAAAGCCGAGACCATAAGCAATTCAAAACTTCTAAGATGGATCGAATAAGCTCAAGGACAAATAAGCTAACTAATAAACATTTATTAAATCAAACTTCAAGTTCCAAAAGCTATATCGAAAAGGAAATAAGCAACATCTAACAAATAAGCTCTCGATTATTTAGGTGGTCAACAAGCTTATGTAAATAAGCTGAGTGAATAAGCACTCATGGCCACCTTTTGATAAATCGAATCGAGCTAAAGAAAAAGACAAATAAGCTATAACTATTTGATTAAAAACAAGCTAATAATCTAGATCTATTGTGACTTATTCAATTTAAGCTATTAGGAGAGCTTGTCCGAATAAAGGTTAACACATAGATCTCGAAATAAGCTAGAGGATAGGCTTATTCGAGATAAGCTATAACCAAGATTAAGCTCGTATAGTAACCGAAAAGAAAATAAGCTAGAAAGAGTAGAGAATAAGCACTAAGTGATAAAACAAACCTTTGAAAACATCTTCATTAAAATAAGCTAATCTTTGATTACAATAAGTTGATTACAATAAACTGTTTAAAGTAAATAAGCTGAAACAAAGCTGAAATTAAAAGCTGAAAATAAGCTGAGTTTACAAAAGGTAATAAGCTACAAAAAAGTAATTAAGCTGGAAAAGAAAACTACTACGCTACTTTTTGTAAACTAAGAAAACTAAAAGAAAAAAATCCATCTTGCGTCCAATTCAAGCACCACTTTATAGCCAGCCCACCGACCTCATTTATGGCACATGATTGCCTCGTGTGTGTAACCTGGTATCGCTAGCAAGAAATCAACGAGATCCACCAATGGCATGATGACACGTGTCCTTCTTATCTGATAATTGTTGGTTCAGGTATCCCGAGCCAACCTCCGAGCCTAAGTCCTAGCCTCGAGCCAACGTCCTTAGCTCGACCCTAGCTCCGAACCTGCGAAGTTAAATAAACAAAAAGAGCACTCGGTGAGAATCGAACCCTGGACCTCCCGAGCAGGGCTCAAGGGCGTCTAAGGTTAACCATCTTGCCAAGCTTCCTCTTGGTAATATAATGCAAACATTTTTCTTTTATCCTCTTTTTAATTTGGCCAGGTTCATTTAATTAATAAAGGTTCAAAAATGGTGTGTAGGGTTCAAATAAGAAAATTTCACGGGGCTAGTAAGGAGCCGATAGACTTGTAATTTTGTCCTCTTTTCAATGGAGTGCTCGGGGGAATTTTACGGATTCGTTTGAACCTCGATAAACGTGAAAACGTCGTCGAAAGTTACTTGAAGATTACCGTTTTTGCTTTGTTTTCAATCCTTTGTACCTGCAAGACATAATAACACAATACAAACATATTTGCAACATAATTATCCATATTTTAGTGTTATTAGTCCGTTTTATAGTGTTTTTCGGGTTATAAATGATGTGTGTTTAAGCACACATCATATACTATTCGAGACCACCATAATAAGTACTATTTTATATAGATGGAGTGACCTTTCTAAATTGATAAATTTCTAGTATTACACCAAAAAGCCTAGACATATTATGATATTAACAAACCATACTGGTTAGTTAACCCCCGTATAAATCTTTTTGTTTACTCTCATCCTTAGAGTAAGATATCCCTAGAAAAACCCTCTGAGCCATTTCTTTCATTTGTTACACCACCAAATATTTGTTTCGTTACACCCTTACACCTTAGCCTACCCTGTAGATTAAGTCCCTAAGTTTCTAGTTTCTTTTGTGTAAAAGTATGCATTTCCTGTGTTCGTGTGCGTATTTTCTATCTTTGGTTAGGTCGGGAAATTACACAATGCAATGGGAATGTGAAACTAGTGTATTTTTATTTTCTGTGTGCTTACTACTTTCACAATTATGATAGGATATTAATTATCCAAATTTATCATGTTCGTGAAGTGGTGAAATTTTACACCAAATTTCGTATTCTAGTTATGTTAAAAAAATAAAAAATCGGAAAAACAGAAAAATACAAAAAAGATGTAAGAGAGAAAAAAAGGAGAGGTTTGTGAGATAATCAGTTCGCCTAAACTTAACCGATTTTATTATTTATGTGATCGATTATTCGTTGGTACGTGCTATAAACCAACGATGTAAAGTTTTGTTGTATATTATTTAGAGTTAGTACGTAATATAAACCAACTATGTATTATTTTGTATCAAGTGGTATATATCGCCACTATTGTTGTATATTATATTATGGATGATTGGGAGTTGGTTGTTAAGGGAACGCCAACTAAAGTTTGTTTTTATTGATCTATGATCAAGACATCTACGAGTCTAATTCGTGTCTACCAAAGCGTGAGTTTCTAGTGTTAAAGCGTGAGTTAGTCTATGATTTGTGTCTTTTTCATGGGTATGGTCGGGAAAGTAGCTAGCAACATTGTTCATTATTTGTTTGGACTTAATCTATTTATTTTTTTATTTTATTTAAACCAATTATATATGTTTCCCATGCTAATTCCCAACCTTTGGTTTTACTAGAATGAGGAAGTGAGCAATCACATATGTCTCATTCATGAATTTGAATGTGTATGTGTGGTTTTGTCGCCCTTGTTGACGTATTACTATTGGTAAAGAATTACTTATTCCATACCCTATATCATTCTTCATCTTGACCTTTGGTTTACTCGAATAAGGGAGTGAGCAATCACATGTGTCTCATTCATGGTTTTGACTGTGTACGTGTGGTTTTGTCACCCTTGTTGGTGTATTACTGTTGGTGAAGATCACTTAGTTCTATTCTTTCGCTTATTTAAGTTAGGGAGTGAGCAATCACAAGTGTCGCGGTCATGGATTTGGGCGTGCATTTGTGGTTTTGTCGCCCTTTCTGGAATATTAGTATCGATAGAAATTAAAAAGAATGATCAAACCCTTAAACCTTATCATTTAACCCAATTTACCTTTTTAGACTTGTTACTCCTTAGCTTTAGTGGTAGAAATGCGTATCCTTGCCAAGCTTATGATAGAATACTCGTCAAGACCGAGCAATTAAGCGAATTACTAAATATTACGTCATAGATTAGTTGAGTAATTTGAGTGTTTTTATTTCCTATTTCGTGAGGTGTTAGGTTGTGTGCTAGTGATTAAACAAAAAAAATGCTTAAAGATAAAACCTAGACTTTGGTTTGGGATACATTTGCATAAGATATTTCTAAAGTCTACTTGAGGACAAGTAGGATTCAAGTGGGGATATTTGATAACATCAAATAAGGTCACATTATTAGCACCATTTATCCCATTTATATTGCTTGCTTTACATTATTTTATATGAGATTTGATACTTAATCAATTATATTTGTTAATCTCAATTATTATCAAGCAATTGACGAAATATGGAGAAAAGCACGTGTTTTGGAGCATAAACGATGAATTCAAGAAAGTCTATTGATTCTAAAAACCAATACGCCGTATCATTCTAGACACATACGTCGTATCCCAAGACTTAGACGAATTCAAGACCATTGCCTGACTTTGAAGAATACGCCGTATCCACTTCATCAGATACGCCGTATATGATACATTGGTCAACACCCAGAGCAAACACGATTTCAAGCAATACGCCGTATTTAGAAGACCTTATACGCCGTATATGGAAGCGATCATCCAATATTCCAGAATATTATAATCATGGAGCCCACTCTAAGTTACCCAATACACCGTATCGAACCCTTCGAATACGGCATACCGACCTGTTTTCAAAAGTTATAAATACCGAACCCTAAATACGATTTTACGTAGGCAGAAAAACTTATAACGACCAGAGATGATCCGCATTCGATATTAAAAAGCTTTTAACCACCAAGTACGATATTAGACGAATTTAGGAGCAGAAGAAGGTCAGCAAAGAGCTTCAAGTCATAGGAAAACTCTTGTAATCTCAACACTATGCTATACACGTTCAGTTAATCATATCGTTATCTTTACTTTAATCGTTCATATATGATATTGTGTTTTGTTACAATGACTATGGGATAATACCTTTAGGTATTAGCCATGTTTATGATAATTTAATGTTTGGTTTGTCTATATTGATTGTTTACTATTTGTTGCATGTTGATTTTGTTTATCACTTGATATTTGTTTATGTTTGATTATGTGTTTAATCTGTCATTCAACTGGATCTAGTTATACGGACCAAGTAGACTAGAGTCTGGGATAGAACTACATACAATTATATATGTGACTCTAGATCATAGGATTACAAATTTAATCCCCTAATGCTCCCTTGCTTTAAAGAGTGGTAGACTAAGTGGTGACTAAGGATTACAAATAACATTATGTGGCCTTGCTTTGGATCACGACGGACCGTAGACTACCAGCATATATATAACGATTGAACATAAGTGGGTAAAGCATCGATGAGCTAGGTTTCAGTATTCAATAGTATTGTCTCCTAGATAGATTATAATCAACAAATGTATGCTTTATGAGAATTTAGGTTAATTGTGACAGGATTAACTTAATAAAGTTTAGGGAGAAGAGCCACATAGACTTAGGGAATGGATATAACACCAATAAAGTAATACAATCATTACACATATAGATAATTCATGCGTTTTATTATATTAAATTGGCTAATACGTTTTCCTTATATTTGTGCTAGATCGCTCCTTTATCGTTTATTTATCTGCTTGTGTGTGTTAAATGCCTCATTTAGCTTAGATTAAACCAAAACTTGTACCAGTCTCTCAAGCTGGAAACCCCCCTCCCCTTGCGTTAGTTTAAGTTTAGATAGATTTAATCAGGATTAATTAGATAAACTAAAATACTAATAGATTTAAGAGTTAACGTTCGCTCTTAGTGATTGACATCCTACTTACCAACGAACCTACAACTGATCGGGTACACTACCCGTTAGTGTTTTTTTAATAGGTAAAGTCGGCAAAATATAAATAGTAAAACTTGAATAATAAATTACCTACACATGACGAAACACATTAGTATCTAAATAACTGGTTAGAAAACTATAGACACATGTTTGTCTCTGTGTTGACCGATCAATATCGCAGTTATAGTCAATCAACTACATGTAGAGTCGAGAGTATCCCTTAAAAATCAAATATAAAAAGTTAATTATTATTTTCGAAAAAATAATATAATGCTTGCTTACGCTAAATGATAGTTTTTAGCTTACGCGATTTAACTATATAATAGGAATTAAAAGTAAACGCGTACGAGACTAAAATAAATAGTGAAATAAATGACGTCGTAAATGACCTGAAAATACGAAATGTTACAAACGTGAGAAAACATAAATTTAATATACCACAATTTGAAGAGTTGTGGGGTCAAGTTTCACATTATGCTTTGGATTACATATTAGAAGAACTCGAATGGCCGAACAATGAGGAATGTGGTTGTCAGTTGTGGACAAGTTATGGGTTACCATGTACGCACAAACTGCTTTTCTATCAAATTCACGGTAATTATATTAAATTTATGACTATCAAGTTATTTTTCTCATAAATATCAGTAACTTACATGAGTCACTTTTATTGAATGCAGGTCGGTCCATTCCAATAGAGTCTATTG
>BQNB010041687.1:19819-46600 GCA_026074375.1 Tanacetum coccineum
CCCCCCCCCCCCTTTCGAATACACGGCATCAAGGTCCTCGACGCTCGTTGAATGACACGAGACAGAGTCGAGTAGGAGCGGTCGCGATTGGTGTGCGAGCTCGATAATTCTACGGATTGGCAGTCAGGCCGGTGACGACCGCGCCTGGGGCACCGTGAAGAATGCTCAGAGTTGAGAAAACTTGACCATTTTATTGGGTATGGATCCATGGATATAAAGCCCGTGAGCACCCTATAATATTAAAAATTCTCTTTTCGGGTATGTATCCATGGCTATAAGGCCCCGTGAGCACCCTGTAATAATATTAATCTTTTTAGGTATGTATCCATGGCTATAAGGCCCGTAAACACCCAATGATGTTAAAAATCTCTTTTTAGGTATGGATCCACGTGTGAACACCCTACAATGATAAAAATCTATTTGGATATGCATCCATGGCTATCAGGCCCATGATTCCTTGGGCTGGTCTTAGCTGGAATTATTTGTTGTTAATCATGGGTTGGCTATTTAGCAAGCATGAGTTAACGTGATTGAACTGATTGATTGGCATGGTTTGGCTATTTAGCAAGCATGTCGTTATGTGATTATATGTGCTTATTGATAAGTACCTTGTTTCGATTAATGTCGTAGTGCTTTCGATAGAGTTATGTATACTCCAAGCGATTTCCGCATAAGTGCGCTTTCTTTCAATTTGCATGGCTTGACGGTTAGCGAGCATGCAATTATGTGATTTGTACGCTCAATGATAAGCGCCTTGTCTTGAATAATGTTATAACGCCTTCGATGGAGTTATGTTCACTCCAGACAGTTTTTATAATGACGCAATCTGTTTTATCGAAACTCGTTAGTCGATATGTGTTTTGATTTGATCGGGTGATAACCGATGATTTTTGATTTAATTGTCGCTTTAAAAATTTTCTGAATGTGCTCGAGGTCGTATGATCATAATGTGAGAACATGTGAATTCATTCGAGAATGACACCTTTCACTCATTGCAAGTGAAACAGGGTCGAATAAAGCGATTAAAGCGCCGGGACGTCGCTTCCTAAAGGAGGGGAGAATGTGACAACCGTCAATTTTTAGCACCCTAAATGACTATTTTTCCCTTTGACTTTTCGGGTTGACTCGACTTTTGACTTTTATTTTCAAGTGTAAACAACTATCGCATAAGTGATAATTTTTTGGAACTTATTTTAATAATAAATCATAATTATTATTATATAATTTTCATCATAATCTTTTTATTTATTTATTTAATAAAAATATTTAATAAATTAATTATCATGTTATTTAAAAACGTTTATTATTAACGTGAATATTCGAGGTAATGATTTATTTTACTCATAAAGCTACTCGTGATACCGGTGTTTAATAACAAACAAAACGAACATTTTAAAATGAATATTACAAAATATTTACGAAATATGGTCGAGTGAATACTCATTTTCGATGGAAAAATTATTTGGAAAACAATGACGCAAGTCTCGTCTTTTGAATCATCCGTTAACTCGCTCAAACGAGTCCCGAACGATTATTTTATAAAACTATACTAAATAATTACACTTATAGTCCTTGTGATGATTTTACACTATCACCCTTCATTTATCATTTCCTTGCCACATTTTTAAAAAAAATAAAAACTTATAATATATATACAATTTTCATTTCATTCTCTCCTCATTTCTTACAAACCAAAACACACACAAAACCTTAATACTCACCCCTCTCCTGTATCCTAAAATCCGGCGCCCCCATAAATTTTTCGGCAACCGGAAAACTTTTCCGGCAAGGTCGCGCGCTTCCATCTCCGCCACCTAATCATCATAGCCAAACCAATCCCACACCATCTCCTTCACCCTATCCATCTATGGTCGTCGTACCACCACTTCCGGTCAGCCTCTCGTCGGCACCACCATGCAGCCGACGCCACCACCTTGGACACGGCTTAACAGCTGACGCCATCATCATCAACAATGTCACCTCGTCACCAGACCCGCCACCATCTCCATGCAATCGTCATCACAACCACCACAGTCGCGACATAACAGCCGCCCACCACCACCACTTTACCTTTTTTTTACCCCAGTTTGGATTGGTTGAATATTTTCTTAAAATCTAATAATAAATTGTATGGTTGTATTTGTTTTAATTTGTTTCGTTCTTGATTAATCTAGTTTGATTGTTCTTTTGTTTTAATTGGTTTACACGCCCGTGAAAGGGGTGTTTGATTCGCCACCGAAAACACCACTTATAGTGGTGTTCGGTGTGAGTTATCCGCCACCACAGCCGCACCTGAAGGGTGTCGGGCTTGTGGCTATCGTATTCTTCTCGGCTTTCTCGTGATATTTATTTGTTAAATCGGCTCAAAAACACACCCAAAAGGGTGTTTGTTTCTGCGATATCACCCAAAAGGGGTGTTTGTTTTCGTGCTTTATGGCCTAAGGGTGCGTTTGGGGTAACAACAACCCTTTAGGGGTGCGTTTGGGTTAATAAAACCCCAAACAGGGGTGTTTGGTTTAGGACAGCCCATAAGGGGGCGTTTGTTTTGCTGTTCAGCAGCCCCTAAGGGTGCGTTTGGGACAGCGGTCCCTAATAAGGGAGCGTTTGGTTTAACTTATACTTAACATTTATGTAAATTTGACAAAGTATTAATTATGAGAGGCGAAAATATTGTGATATTGATTGATGAAAAATATGAAATATTGTATTTTAAGATACATGGAAACGTTGTATAAATGGCAAGGTCATGCCGAAATTTATAAAAACTTATATACTTAGTATTTTTCGTTTAGAACTTTTACTATATTAAAATCCGATAAAAGAACAAAGTATATATTCTTTATATTCTATTAAATTGTAATTATACAATAACACGAGTAATGATCGAAAACTATATTTTTACAACGAGATAACTATTTTAACTAAAACCCGTCAAGAAAACGAAATACTAAATATTAAAGTATTATTTTATAAGTCCCGACTAAAGGACAATAATAACTATTGTTAAAACTTTTAAAATGTCATTCAAGACTTTAAAACGTGTATTTACTTTTAAGTAATAACTTTTATTTATTTCATTTGGCGACTTCTGAACGCGTGTCGAATTATGTTGTTTAATTATATTTTTCTCACGTTCCTTATATTATTTTTCTTATATAAAATACACGCCGCGCTTTATATACTTGTCTTATTTTTCATATGAGATTATATTATTATGTGTTATATATATATATATATATCATTAATTTATTATATATTTAATATATATATATAATATATATATATTAACATACTTTAATCGTTTCTTAGACTTCGTCCTAGTTAAATATTCTTGTATAATGCCTGCATCGTATTATATATTTTATTGACTTATATGTAATATTTAACTTATATATTCATGTTTTGATTTAACTTTTGAATGTTTTAACTTTTTTATATAATTCAACATAATGAATATATTATTGTTCATGTTCATATGTGATATATAGGAACTCTAATACCATACTTTGTTATATACTTTTTCAATTTATCTTATTTAACCAACCACCAAACTCATACAACTTAAAAACCCAAATCCATTATCAACATGTCACATTGATGTAACTATCCATCGGAAAAACCCCAAAACATATACCTCCCTAAATGAATGGAGCATTACCGTTAGGATTATGGCAACTTCGCTTATCGCGACAGATGTTCATTGACGCCACGTTATTGATCTGAGAAGTAACACGCCCCGGACCCTTATTCCGCTGCGACCCAATTTGGGGGTGTTACAGCTGAAGCTTTAAAAGATGCTGATTAGGTCAGTGTAATGTAAGATGAGCTTGATCAATTTGCAAGATTGAAAGTATGGAGACTAGTTCCTCGACCCAAAGGCAAGACTATCATCAAAACCAAATGGATTTTCAAGAATAAGAAAGATAAAAGCAGTTTGGTTATTCAAAACAAAGCAAGGCTTGTAGTTGTAGGATACTATCAACAAGAAGGCATTGATTATGAGGAGACGTTTGCTCCAGTTGCTCGAATTGAGACTATACGCTTATTTCTTGCATATGCTGCTCATAAGGATTTCACGGTCTTTCAAATGGATGTAAAGACGGCACTTCTCAATGGAATTCTTAAAGAGGAAGTATATGTTAGTCAACCTCCGGGTTTTGTCAGCAAACAATATCCAGATCATGTGTATGCTCTCGACAAATCTCTGTATGGTTTGAAACAAGCACCTCAGGCATGGTATGACGTTCTTTCAAAATTCTTGATTGATAGCAGTTTCCAAAAAGGTTCAATCGATACTACTCTTTTCATTAAAAAGAAGGGTAAACATATAATGCTAATTCAAATATACGTTGATGACATTATATTTGGCTCAACGAATCTAAAATATTACACGAAATTTTCATAATTAATGGTAAAACATTTTGAAATGAGTATGATGAGAGAAATGAAATTCTTTCTCGGGTTTCAAGTAAATCAATTTTCAAACAGGATTTTCATAAATCAATCCAAGTACATTCTTGATATTTTGAAACGATTTGGAATGGAAAATTGTGATACGGTTCCCACTCCCATGGTTGAACAAGCTAAACTCAAACTTGATTTAGTTGGAAAACCAGTTGATCATACTGATTATCGTAGTATGATTGGATCGTTGATGTACCTTACTTCGAGTAGGCCAGATATAATGTTTGCAACATGTATGTGTGCTAGATATCAGGCAAACCCAAATGAACATCATGTGTCAGCCGTTAAAAGGATCTTTCGATATCTCAAAGGGACTATTAATTTAGGCCTTTGGTATCCGAAAGATTTCGGCTTTGATCTAACTGCCTATTCAGACGCAGACCATGCAGGATGTCACTTAGATCGAAAAAGTACATCTGGCAGTGTTCAATTCTTAGGTGACAAGTTAGTGTGTTGGTCGTCCAAGAAGCAGAATTGCGTGTCTATTTCTACAGCAGAATCTGAATATGTTGTTGTTTCTGGCTGCTGTGCTCAAGTTTTGTGGATGTGTACTCAATTGACTGACTATGGCTTCTTCTACGACAAAGTACCAATTTACTGTGATTCAAATAGCGCTATTGCAATCTCATGCAATCCGGTACAACACACTCGAACAAAACACATTGATGTGAGGTATCATTTTATAAAGGATCATGTTGAAAAAGGAACAATAGAGTTATATTTCATTGGTACTGAATTTCAACTTGCGGATTTATTCACGAAATCTCTGCCTGAAGCTCGATTTAAGTTTTTAGTCGAGAAGTTGGGTATGATGAGTCGTGAAACATAAATTCTTTACCACGAAATGTTTTTGTTAATAAATTTTAGAAAATACAAAAAGATTTTCTTTTATCAAATTTTAGAAAAATACAAAAAGATTTTCTTTTATATAAAATTTAGAAAAGACAAAAAGATTTTCTTTTATATAAAATTTCAGAAAAGACAAAAAGATTTTCTTTTATATCAAATTTATAGAAAACACAAAAAGATTTTTGATTTTATAATGGCTTTCATACAGTGTCAGTATAAAACCCGCGCTTAATATAATGGCATTCGTATAACTCAGTACGAAAACCGAACTTAAATTGATGGCTTTCGTATAATTTAGTACGAAACCCGAGCTTCATTTGATGGCTTGTAATCATCTCAGATTACAACCCGTGCTTTAAAGAAAAGAAAATGTTCGTTTCAGAGCATTTATCTTTGAAAAAGAAGATAAGTCTTCTTTGACTTGAGTCATTGACAAATATTTTTCAAAATCTTTATGTGGTACTTAAAAGATAAAATCAATTTGTTTTAAAAAGTCAATGTTCTCAAGTTGATGAGTTACAATCGATTCGAATTTTAAAATGTGGTACATTCAAGATAAAATCAATTTTAAAAAGGTCTTCAAATTGATGTATTTTTTTGTAAAAAGTGTCTAAAGAAATAAAGGACTCAAAAGTGCAAAGAGGAACTCCCTTATAAATGTTTTAACGAAGATATGGTATTTTTCGAGGGGGAGTGTTCATATATGTTGTTGAAAAGTTTTCAGAAAGAAACGGAAATAGAAAATTATTTTACATTTCACCTTCACATATCCGTATTTTTGCGTTTATAGCTTCATGTTAAAAATGTTTCTCGGCATATGTTAAGGGGGGGTGTCTTTAAAATAATTAAAAACTTTTATAGATCCAAATTTTCTTCTTCATATGATGTTTATGAGAATGATGAAAAACAGAAAGAGAGATTTGTGAGAGAAAAATAGAAAGAGAGAAATGAGAAATTGTATACTTGAAAAAATGAAAGTATATGTCATGTGCTTCAAAAGCAAGAACAACACGTGAAAAGAAAAAGAGAAATGTATGCAAGAAAAGAAATGTCACCGCATACAAAAACAGACAGAGTGATTGTTCTACATTTTCTTGATATTATCAAAATCTCATGATACGATTTTAGATTTTCATTATGGTTTCACGGACATTATTTCTAAATGAATTATCTTGGCATATGTTGATGGAGTTGCACGGTGTGATTTAGTTACTCTCAAAATACTCCTATGATCTTTTAGAACCTGAATTGATCTACCCCGGAGTCTTCCTTCCAATTTAGGAAACTTAGGTCTAGGTGATGGAGTTTAAGGTACAAATCAACATGTTTTGAATGCCAAAAGGACTTAAGAGATAAAGCTTTGAATGCAAAAGTGACAAGAATATGATGAAGAAGAATCGAATGATAAGCAAAAAATGAAAAAAGGTTAGGTTGAAAGTGAGAGGCTTATAGAAAAGAAGAAGGATATTTCTCCTAAACTAGGATAGAAACCGGGTCAACTCATAATCTATCGGATTTCATTCATTGATTTCTGGTATTAAAGTAGACATCATGGACCTAGTGATGCAAATACACAACCCCTCCTAGCCACTCAAGTACTTCTTAAAAAGTACTTGTTTCATTCTCACGGAGATTAAACGCATAATCTATCGACTTCTCATTCCGAGAATGTTGGTATTGAATAAAGGACAAAAAACTTGCTCCATCCGTGCTTACTAATCGTGCACAAGAGTCTAGAGCTTATTTGATATTTAAAGAAATATTCTTTAAGGATACAAAAGTATGTTTTGTATTAAACATCCACGATAAAGAGACTAATGATATATGTCTTTGTGACATTGCATGTCTATGTGACATTGCCGGAACATTCTGGAGTGATACTATTAAATAGTATTCACAATGATCCGAAATGGGAAAATCTCAGTACATAACATCATGCCAACGTTGAATTAGGTCACTATTTGAAAATGGATTGTTTTAATATTTTAAAATACGAGTACATAACCACTACTCACTTATAAACTATTAACATAAATCCCCTTTAAACCCACCCACAATAACACTCTCACCTTCAAAAAATTCTAAAAATTATAACTTAACAAAACTTATATCTAATAAATAAAATAAAACTAGTAACATATAAAACCCCTCAATCACAATATCATACATCAAACCATTAAACTTATCATATCAACAACCAAAATCCAAAACCAAACAACTACAACAACTAAAACAACCACACCCACAAAAACCCAATACCACTCATAACCAACCCTCAACTACACCATCCCACCTAAACAATCCCCCAACACTCTCATAAACCAAAAAAAAAATAATTAATATTTAACATTTAACAATAATTTTTATAAATAAATATCTACTTTTCTCCATAAATATCCCCACCCCCTCAAAATCAAACCAAAATCTACACCCCCCCCCTTACACTGCACATCTCACACATGTCTACTCAAACTAGCCAGATCCCACTCAGTACAGACTCTCCATAACCTCTACTGCTCAATTAATCCACCCCTGAACCCACATACCAAATATCCTCCTCCACACATCTAGCCACTTGTACTACAACGCAAACTCATCATATCCACTACCCTGCCTACACTCACTATCCATACAATGTGCACAATTGTCAAAACCCAATACTACCTCATTGACACAACTCCCATGTTGCTACCAACATCTTGTGCACACCACACACATCAACACAATAGTAAAACATGCCATGCTGACGTCAATGTGTGTACATCAACATACATCCTCCTAATAACATCTATGTCCCTACGTAATACACCAACTAATACTACAACAACCCGTATCAATAAGCCGTCAATGTCCTTCTCTCTTTAACAACTCCACCTACAACACAACATCCTATGTAAGATATCCATACAAGAAGAGACTTCACCATCATAACAAAACCGTTCAATATGCATATCTCACTACGAAGCCAGAACGCACCTATAGTCCTCTCGACCGCCTTCAACAAGCCTATTCACTAGACAATCAAATGCCTTGAATAATATTCCATAACCACATCCCAGACCCACGTCTCGCAATCCTACACCTATCATCTCGAACCAATAGCATTCAAGAGATACGATCATCCAGCCACCATATGCAGAGATATAAAGAGCGACCGGAAAAGAATCTTACAGTGCTGATTGAACTATGACTCTAAGAAGAGCCAGTGCCACGACCTCCTCTTGTCTAATCAGATATATAGTACTCTACATCATATCTAGTTAATGAGTCGTGCTTCTAAGAGAAGTGCCTGTACCTTCTGTGAGTAAACTATAGCACATTAACATGATGTCGAATGCTAAAATTTCATTAGATTGCATGAAGATAGACACATATACTACACGCTATATCACGACTCTCCTATGTCCTCGAATACAGAGTCTTGTAGTCTGTGTTATAGATTACTAGATCTTCAAGTGAGATGTAATATCTCCCCAACAGTACGATCACATCATCAGTCGCAGCCCGGCAGCGCCCCGTCGAATTGCCATCGCCCGTGATTTCCGAGTGCTCGCTCGTTAGCACCCCCCCAGTTATACCTCAGAGATTCAAGAGACTCTATCTATATATACTAGGAGAAGCAAATACTATATCGGGAGTTTATTCGGGGAGGAGATTATGCTACAAGGTCGTCCTCAACTTTCATAAAGAATTCTCAGCGTTTTCAAGCTTCAAAGAAAAAGAAAATGACCGACTACTTTAAAATCAAGTGTTCAAGCATAAGGAAGAAGTCGTCATTAAAAACACAATAAGGATAGTACCCAAGTAGATCATTTAGGGGGAGAATGTTAGAAATAAAGAAATGCTTCTGACATTGTAATCTCTATTAGTTAAAGTATGCAGGGGACATTTGTGTCAAGTTAGGGAAAGTTTAGTCACTATCTAATAAGGCTATAAATATGGTATTTATGCCATGGTTGGATGTAACAATTTCATTTTAATCAAAAGGAAGTTAGGTATTTTCTCTCTCTAAACACACACACTAATTACACCTTAATCTTCACACACTAGTCATCAATCAAGATCTTTTGCTTAATATTACAATTTATTGTCTTCTAAGTTTTGTGTCTAGCGATACCTTTGGGCTGAACTATTTACATTAGTTTATTGCCAATGGTTTATTGATCGTGTTTTGACTAAGCAGGACGACCTAGATAATTCAACAAGTAAAGTTCTGATGGACATTGGAATAGTTGGACAAGGTGACTACTAGTGTATAAATTGCCATTAAGCGATAAGTGGGTAAAGTCTCTATGAGCTAGGGTTTAACAAGATCACCATTGCTTTAATCCCTAAGATAGATTTTTTAATCAGCAAATAAGGATGCTTTATGGGAATGCTTTAATTGTGACAGAATTAATATGTCTAGGTCTTAGGATAATGTCTTGTAACGCCTAGTCTTAGAATGATATACCCACTCGAGAGAAGAATCATTGCAACTAAATTAAAACTTAACTTCGTTCTAATCAGATTAATACTGGTTATAATATATAGTTTTCTTTTATAAGGGTTTTCGACCGAATCTTTATCTTCTGTTAATTAGCTTGCGTGGGTAAAGTGCTTGAAATTTGATTATAGACACCACCAAAACCGTTGTCAATCTCTAAGGCCAGGAAAACCTATTTTCCGTTAGAATTAGGATTAGGACTGACATAGGTTTAGAATAGAATCGAATTAACATAGATTAGATAACCAATATATTAATTAAATTGAGAGATTTAACCTCGCTTCAAGTGTTCGACACCCTACTTACCACGAAACTACTACCGACCGGGTACACTGCCCGTTAAAGTGTTGTTTTTGGTTTAGTTGGCAAAATATAAATTTAAAACTTGAATCATCTTAAATATACCATACAATGAAGCAATCAAGTTTTTTGGCATCAAGCTGCCGGGCGGAAGTAAAAATTAATCTTGATTTTTATTTTGATATTTTGGTTTTTAACATTAGATTAGATCTAACCCGTAAGATTAGTATAATTTAGATTAGTATATTATTCTGCGTATTTAATTGTTTGTTTTCGTATTCTGTTAAGTTCGATACGGCGTATCTAGCACTTTAGATACGGCGTATCCTGTCCGATCTGTCATACGACGTATTCGCCTCCTTGAATACGGCATATTTATTATTTTCTTTACAAATCTATTATTTTCTAGTTAGCTTTACTTTGCATGTTGTCTTACTTTTAGGATTCAGATTTGACTCCGTCCATATCATTTTAGCTACCCTGAAAGAAGCCTGACAATGGAAGAAATATTAAACAAGTTCATTGACGAAAGAAAATGAGAACACGAGGAGATGAGGGCATTCATTATGACTTCCAAACTAACAATGAGCTCTTGTTTAAAAAAGGAATAATTCACTAATTGAGCTCAGATTTGGGGTACAAGAGTTATTAAATGTAATTAATACGTTTTTTGTAAATGATTGCGAGTTAAGGGAGTAACTTACTGAGGTGCTGGAAAAACTTGACTCAGATTGTTCATGATTAACGGACAATAAATGTGCCACAAAAGAACTCCTGTAGTAGCTGAACCCGAAAAGCCAGTCGGATCAAACGAAGTCCTCACTAATGATCGACCTCAGATAACCAGCGAACCGGTTGTTCAACCATCAAATGAAGTACAACCACCACCAGTTCCTTTCCCCAGAAGATTGAGAAAAGAAAAAGATGAGGCTCAACAGAAGAAGTTTTTGGAAAATCTGAAGCAACTCCACATCAATTTACCTTTCATCGAAGCATTAGCTCAAATGCCAAAGTATGCTAAATTTCTAAAAAGTTTGCTAACTAACAAAGCCAGACTGGAAGAAGCTTGCAAAATCATTATGAACGAAAGATGCTCTGCCATATTATTAAACAAGCTTCCGTCAAAGGAAAAAGACCCAGGGAGTTTTACTATTCCTTGCGACATTGGCCAATTACATATTGATAATGCATAGAAATCTAGGAGCTTTGCATAAGCTTAATGCCCTCACAATGTACAAGAACTTGGTTGGGAGAACGAGGCTACAAGAATGAGTTGGTACATGCGGATAGGTCAATCTCAATTATGGAGCAGGGAAATAATCGAAAACGTACTCATTAAAGTTGATAAATTCGTCCTTCCCATAGATTTCGTTATCCTAGATATGCCCGAAGACTCAAGAGTTCCTATAATTTTAGGAAGACCATTCTTGGCAACCGCTCGAGCTATGATTGACGTATTCAATAAGAAGATAACACTAAGAGTGGGGGATGATGAAGTAGTCTTCGACATAGGACAAGTCAATAAAAGACCAACAACTGAAGACGGTGAATGTTATGGGATTAATGATTTGGACGAGACGATCAACGAAGAAGCTCAGGAATTACTAGCAAATGAAGAGCCTGACTCGTTTTTATCAAGGGGACTGGAAAAATCAATTAATCAATCAGACCTTGAATGCTGTGAATCTACCAGTAGCGATGAGAAGAATGGGGCTGACTCAGAAAAATCGATACGGCGTATCGACTCTGCCAATACGCCGTATTCGGTTACGCAGGCAACTATAAATAGCGATAACGTTAAAAGCGAACACCTTTATTCAGCTAGTGCTAACGAGATCGATGAGAAGAAACCAGAGCTGAAGAATTTGCCTCAACACTTAGAGTACGCATACCTTCATGGAGACAAATCCTTTCCCATTATTATCTCATCCGAATTGTCCGAAAAAGAGAAGGTTTCACTTCTACAAGTATTAGAAAGACGAAAAGGAGCAATTGCTTGGAAAATGTCGGATATCAAGGGAATCAGTCCGTCATACTGTACACACAAGATTTTGATGGAAGATGACTACAAACCGGTCATCCAACCCCAAAGGCGTCTAAATCCGAAGGTCCAAGATGTTGTGAAAAACGAAATTGTGAAACTACTTGATTCAGGGCTAATTTATCCAATTTCAGACAGTTCATGGGTTAGCCCTATTCACGTTGTGCCCAAAAAGGGAGGGATGACTGTAGTTTTGAATGATAATAATGAATTAATCCCTTCCCGAACAGTTACTGGATGGAGGGTGTGCATTGATTACCGTAAACTTAATGATGCAACTCGAAAAGACCATTTTCCACTTCCTTTCATTGACCAAATGTTAGAACGTTTATGTGGGAATGAATACTACTGTTTTCTTGATGGATTTTCAGGATTTTTCCAAATACCAATCGCTCCGGAGGATCAAGAAAAGACTACCTTCACCTGTCCTTATGGGACTTTCGCTTACCGACGAATGCCGTTTGGATTATGCAATGCTCCTGCCACTTTTCAAAGATGCATGACAGCAATCTTCCACGACATGGTGGAAGACTTTATGGAAGTTTTCATGGACGACTTCTCGGTGTTTGGTAACTCTTTTGACTGCTGTCTAGCTAACTTAGATAGAATGCTTGCTAGATGCGAAGAAACCAACCTTGTGCTAAATTGGGAAAAATGTCATTTTATGGTAAAAGAGGGGATAGTTTTAGGACATAAAATCTCTAGAGCAGGAATTGAAGTTGATAGAGCAAAGATCGATGTGATAGCTAAATTACCATACCCAACTAACGTAAAGGGAGTTAGAAGTTTTCTGGGGCATGCTGGGTTTTACCGAAGGTTCATAAAAGACTTCTCCATGATCTCTAAACCAATGACCCATCTTTTGATGAAAGACGTAAAGTTTGATTTTTTGATGATTGCAAAAAAGCATTTAACATTTTGAAAGAAAAACTGACCACAACGCCTATCATAATATCTCTCGATTGGAACATCCCCTTTGAATTAATGTGTGACGCTAGTGATTTCGCTGTTGGAGCTGTTTTGGGGCAACGAATTGATGGAAAATTCAAGCCGATTTATTATGCCAGCAAAACTTTGAATAATGCCCTAAGAAAACATTATCCATAACCGAAAGAACTTCTCGTTAGTTGTTTTCTTTTTGATAATTTCGTCAATATTTGTCTTACAAAAATTGGTATACACTGATCATTCTGCTTTAAAGTATTTGTTCAGCAAAGAAGACGCGAAACCAAGGCTCATTAGGTGGGTTCTACTTCTCCAAGGATTTGACATCGAGATTAAAGATAAAAAGGGGCAGAAAATTTGGCTGCAGATAATTTGTCAAGACTTGAGAACCCAGATTTAGGAACCTTCACAGAGGAAGAAATAACTGATAAATCTCCCGACGAGTATCTCATGATATTAAAAGCCTAATTCAACAACGATAAACCATGGTATGCTGATTATGTTAACTATATTGTTGGGAAGATTGTTCCCCCAAATTGGACACCTGAAAAAAGAAGAAGATTTTTCTCTCAAGTTAAGAATTATTTTTGGGACGAACCATATGCATTCAAATTGTGCTCGGACAATGTAATGAGGAGATGCATTGCTGGGGATGAAATCCTTGAAATCTTGGGGCATTGTCATTCTGGACCAACCGGGGGACATCATAGTGCGTCGATTACTGGAAGAAAAGTTTATGAATCTGGATTCTATTGGCCTAGCATCTTTAAAGATGCTAAAGATTATGTGATGAGGTGCGATGCATGTCAGAGATCAGGAAACATATCATCAAGAAGTGAGATGCCACAAAACAACATTCAGGTATGTGATGTATTTGACGTATAGGGACTAGACTTTATGGGGCCCTTTCCAAACTCAAAGGGAAATAAATATATATTAGTAGCAGTAGATTACGTCTCAAAATGGGTGGAAGCTCAAGCTCTTCCTACAAATGATGCTCGCATTGTAATTAGGTTTTTAAGGAGGCTATTCGCAAGATTCAGAGTTCCTAAAGCTTTGATTAGTGATCGGGGGATGCATTTTTGTAACTCTCAATTAGAAAAAGCCTTGCAAAAATACGGAGTTACTCATAAGTTATCTACTGCATATCATCCTCAAATTAAAGTGTTGTTTTTGGTTTAGTCAGCAAAATATAAATTTAAAACTTGAATCAATAAAATATACACCACACAACGACACATCAAGGGTCACTAGAGTCCATACCATATATCTTAAGAATTTTTAGAGCATATTTTGTTTGGTTTATAAAGATGCCTCTAAGACTTTGAGAAATTTGAAGTCCGAGTAAAAATGACATTTTGTCCATCATTGACATCTTAAACATAGAACTCATTATATCAGCAAATATATCACATAGACTAGGATCAGTAGATGCAAAAATTATATCATCAACGTAAATTTGTACCTTGAGAATATCTTTTCCTTATTTCCTTGTGAACAATGTGAGGTCGACAGCACCTTTGGAGAACTTTTGAGAAAGTAGAAAGCTTGACAACATATCATACCATGGATGTGGGGACGGCTTTAAGCCATAGAGGGCTTTCTTTAGCTTGTACACGTGGGTTGGATTGTCTTGATCTACAAAGCCTTCCGGTTGACTAACATAGACTTCTTCACATAGCTCGCCATTTAAGAAAGCGCTCTTGACATCCATCTGATAGATTATCATGTTCTTGTTGGTGGCGTTTGCAATGAAGATTCTGATTGCTTCTATGCATGCAACAGGTGCGAATGAATCTTCAAAATTAATTCCCTCTTCTTGACGATATCCCTTAGCTACTAGCCTTGCCTTATTTTTCAGTACCCCTCCAAATTCATATTGCTTAACTTTGAAGATCCACTTCAGTTTAATGATCATGATGAAATCTAGACAAGGTACGAGCTCCCAAACATTTAGTCGTTTGAACTCGTAAATTTCTTTTTGCATCGCATCGATCCATGAAGATTCTAACAATGCTTCTTTAAAGTTCTTGGGTTCAACTGAAGTGAGGAAAACATTAAAGAAACACCACGTGGCATCGGATTGTAGCTATTTTCATGTTGAGACAGGTCAAGAAGGATTGCCGATCACATTTTCCAACGGATGGATCTTTGTCCATTTACTGATGTGTTCAAAAGGTGGGTTGGCGGGTTGCACACTTGATGATGATTCTTGAGAACTTGGTTCAGAAGTGAGAATGTCAAGAAAAGGATCATTATTAAACTGTGCATGTTCATTCTCATTTAATTGTTCTTTAACACTAGAATGAATGACTGGGGATTGTGTTTCCTGAGTTGGTGAGGTACTTGCAGAGGGTGCATCTTGATCAATGGAAGTTGACAAAGGTGTACCGGTCGGATCGGCAAGTCTTGCAGCAGCAGCTGCAGGAACTGGAGAAACAACACTCTATGGAGGATTAAAGTACTCATCGAACATTGGTTGGAACAAAATATCCCATTCGCTCTTTGTTGGTGGAACATAAGGTGTTGGAGAAGATGGGTTTTGCACGTGTTCTGAACTGATTGTTCTAGGAGTCAATAGTTAAAGCTCGGGTCCTAAACCGAATTGTTCATAATCCATTGTTGTCAGCTCATCAAACTCAACATGGATAGTTTACATGATCAAACAGGTCCGCTTGTTATAGATTCGGTAAGCCTTCTTTGCGGGAGCGTATCCGACGAAGATTCTAATATCAGCTTTGGGTTTCAACTTACCTAGATCTTCATTGTCATTGGTTGGGTAGCATAATGCACCAAAGACATAAAAATAAGTTAAGTCAGGTTTCTTATCATGAAGAAGTTCATAAGGTGTTTTGTTGTGACATTTACAAATTAAAGATCGGATTTTGGTATAACAAGCTGTCGCGACTGCCTCTGCCTAGAGAAATACTTTAGCCTTAGAAAATATCACCATAGTATGTGCAGCTTCCACTAGAGTACGGTTCCGTCTTTCGACAACGCCGTTCTGTTGTGGAGTGCGCGCAACTGAAGTTTGGTGTGATATTCCGACATCTTCATAGTAGGCGTTCAGGGTCTGATTAACAAACTATGTTCCAAACTCTGTTCTTATATTACATACTATTGCATTTAGACGAACTTGTGTCATCTTCAGAAATTTAATCACGAACTCTACTGTTTCATCCTTTGATCGTAAGAACTTCACCCAAGTAAACCGATAATAATCATCAACAATAACCAATATATATTTCTTACCATTGATAATTTCAATTCTCATTGGATCGCAAAGATCCATGTGCAACAGATACAGCTTTTCTTGAATGGAGTCTTCAGATTTGGGTTTATGGGTGTGTTTCTTGCTTTTCCCTAAAGAGCAGGCAGTACACAAGTGATCTTTCAGATACTTTAATTTGGGAAGCCCTCTGACAAGACCTTGTTTGGCAAGTTCATTTATATAACTGAAGTTTAGATGAGACAACCTTCTATGCCTTAACCAAGACTTATTCTTTGAAGCTTTAGACAAGAGACAAATTGGAGAGGATTGCATCATGTCTTCTAGTGACAGAGTGTACAAATTTGTGCCCCTTGATCCTTTGAGTAAATCTACATCTTCTAAGTCACGAACATAGCAGGTGTGTTTTCAAAATGCTACTTCGAGATTAGAGTCACAGAATTGACCCACTGAAAATAAGTTGTGTCCAAATCCTTCCACATAATAAACCCGAGAAATCATGACATTTCCTATCCGATAATCCCCATAGCCCATAATTGCTGCAACATGATCATTCCCAAATCTAACGGTACCCATGAATTTACTAACAAAGTTGATGAGCTGAGAGTGTTACCCGGTCATGTGCTTGGAGCAGCTCGAGTCCAAGTACCAGAGGACGATTTAGATGACCTACAATAGACACGAGAAGAAGATGGAGAATTTGAACAGTGGATCCCCAATTTCTATCGGGTTCCTGGTTGTTAGAAGGCCTAGGTCCTAAGATACTAGGTTCACTGCTCAAACTTACAGATTTTGAAATTTTGGTTCTCCTACGCTATACCTTAATTTCTGGATTTGATGTAATTATGGGTGTTTGACTGGTTTCCTTAGGAGGCACTATTAGAGTGGAAGTGATTCTAGTCATAGGGCAATTTGTTCCATCTATAGTGAAAGTCCGTCTTGTGGGTAGCCACCTATATACAACTGATGACATCAAATAACGTCTATTTTATAGCATTATTTATCCCATGTTATTAACCCATTTTGTATAGTTATTGCAAAGAATTGTTACTTAATCGTTTATATTTGAGAATTGCAGTAATTATGGAGTAATTGGTGAAAGTTAGCAAAAGGCGCGCATTTTGGAGCTTAAATGAAGATATTTTGAAGATTACTATTCTGAAGACCAATATGCCGTATCCATCAAGGAAGATACGGCGTATCCGTGCCTGCACTCACCAAAGACCACTCAGGAATAAAGATCAATACGCCGTATCCAGAGGACTCAATACGTCGTATTCAAGATATGGAATCAATATAATATTCTAGAAGATATCAAGCGTGGTCCCTACTCCAAGAAATCCCCAATATGCCGTATCCAACTCTTGGATACGCCGTATCCAACCGACTTCCAGACCCTATAAATACAAAACTCAAAAATGAGTTTTAAGTGTGCTAAATCATATTCTCAATACCTAAACCATAAAAGTCAATTTTCAATGGAGAAAAAGAGCAGAAGAGGTCGAGCAACGTATTCAATTCCATAGAAGACAACGTGTAATTGCATATACTTTAGTAATCGTTCAGTTTTTGGTATCATTCGTTAACTCGGTTAGTTTACCTTGGCTAAATAATTACTCTTGTATTTATTATGATGTTTGAAGGCTAATACCTTCGGGTATTAGCCATTATTATGAAGATCTAAATATTTGGTATTTGTTTATCTCGATTTCTTGATTTATCGTTGAGTGCTTGTTTATGTTTATCAATTTATACTTGTTTACGCGCTTTTGTATGCGACCTATCATTCAACTAGATCTAGTGATACGGACCAAGTAGATCTAGAGTCTGGGATAGCTCTCCATATAGTAATTTATACATCTAGAATAATAGTTACATAAATATTGTCCTTCTAAGTCTGTGTCTAGGATACGCTTCGGGCTTAACTAGTTAATTGGATATTGCCAATGGTTTATTAATCGTGTTGACTAGCAGGTGACCTAGATAATTCAACAAGTAATGTTCTGATTCCATTGGATAGTTAGACAAGTGGACTACTAGTGTATAAATTGCCATTAAGCAGTAAGTGGGTAAAGTCTCTATGAGCTAGGGTTTAACAAGATCACCATTGCTTTAATCCCTAAGATAGATTATAATCAGCAAATAAGGATGCTTTATGCGGATGCTTTAATTGTGACAGAATTATTGTGTCTAGGTCTTAGGATGATGTAACGCCTAAGTCTTAAGAATGATATGCCACCTCGAGAGAAGAAATCATTGCACTAAATAAACAAACCAACATTCTAATCGGATTAATAATGGTTAATACAGTTTTCTTATATAAGGTTCGACCGCTCTTTCATCTTTTGTTAATTAGCTTGCGTGGGTAACAGTGCCTTGAATTGATTATAGTCACCAACCAAACCGTGCCAGTCTCTCAGGCTGAAAACCCCCTTTTCCCGTTAGAATTAGGATTTAGACTGACATAGGTTTAACATAGGATTAGGATAGAATAGAATTAACATAGATTAGATAACCAAGATATTAATTGAATTAAGAGATTTAACCTCGCTTCAAGTGTTCGACACCCTACTTACCACGAAACTACTACCGATCGGGTACACTGCCCGTTAAAGTGTTGTTTTTGGTTTAGTCGGCAAAATATAAATTTAAAACTTGAATCATCTTAAATATACCATACAACGACAGCACATCAAGTTTTTGGCGCCGTTGCCGGGGAGTGAAAATTAATCTTGATTTTTATTTGATATTTTGGTTTTTAACATTAGATTAGATCTAACACGTAGGATTAGTGTAATTTAGATTAGTGTATATCCTTGTATATTTTGTAATATTTGTATATTTGTCTTTAATTGTTTGTGTGTTTATTTGTTTGCGTATTTAATTGTTATTCTTAAATACACTGTTCTGGTCGACAGTTGAATACGGCGTATTCACTTCCATCGGATACGACGTATCCAGTTCTCTGTCCAATACAGCGTATTCGACTCTATCATCAATACGACGTATTCAGTTCACTGAATACGGCGTATTAAGCTATTTGACAGTTTTCTTTCCAAGCGAATTTATTACAGGTTAAAATGGACGACCCTAACATTACTATGGAGGAGTATATCAGGCTTGAGGAAGAAAAAGCTCGTAGGCGTGGTAAGGTGTATAACTGGGAAACTGTTACGTATGGTAAGATTTGGGATAATGAAGACGTTCACGACCTCGGATCTGTTGAAACTGAATTCCCAGCTATAGTCTTTAACGACACGTTAACATCTGAAGCAGCACTCTCGTGTGAGCCTACGGTAAGTTCTCTTAACAACAATGAAATTGACTATAGAATATCGTTTGACGAATCCAACAATGAAGATTGCACGGTAATTTTTGACAAAAATTCATTTTCTTACAAAATAATTTCTGTCAACAATTTAAAAATGGATTCGAAAAATGATAATGATAAAGTCAATATGCGTTTGCTTCTATCACCCAAGCCTACGGTCAGTTATTTTGATTATTTAGACTTCCTTAAAGATTTCGAGAATGAATTTCCAGCCATTATTTATAATGATGCTCAAATGTCTAAATGTGATTTATTAACTGATTCGATTTTAAGCCCTCAACATATCGATGAATTTAATTTGAAAAATGAAATATTATTATCCGAATGTGATGAAGAGGAACAAAACGTTTTAAAGTTTAATGATCTATTTCCTTTTAACGTAATTTATCCCGATGAATTAAAAACGGATACGGACAATGATAATGATAAAGTCGATATTGAACACTCTTCGGGGGATTTATCTGTCGAACCACTACTTGATGTAATAAATACCGATGTTGGTGCCTATGCACATGGGTCAAATAAGCTTTTGGAAACAAGTCATGATACATCTAATAAATTTTTCAAAACTGGAATTTTTATTAAGGAATTAAATCTTAATATCATAACTTGTAATTATATTAACAAAGGGATGTCATTCATTTTCCTAATCAAGAATTTATGTGTGCCATTTGGCATCCTGTTCGACCCCAAATTGTTTTATAAGGATAGGATTAAATTGGGGCAAGTCTAACTTAAAGACTTTTCTGTAAACAAAAGTGCTTATCGGGAGACAACCCAAAATGTATTTTCAATTTTTATCGAGTCTGTCTTCCCAGATTGTCTATACGGCGTATCTAAACCCTATAGATACGGCGTATTCACCTTCTGGACGTTATCCAGTCTTTATTTTCAGCACAGTCTATATGGCATATTCGTTAAACGAATACAACGTATACGACACAGGTATCAATACAGCATATCCTGGGGAATGGATACGGCATATCGACTTCCTATACAGTTTTAGGTATTTGTTTCGAGTCTAACCAAATGAATACACCGAGATAGAATTGCATTTGTTTTCTGAGAATTTATACAGGACCTCGTGAAAGAAATATCGACGAATATTGGTGGAGAATTTATAAATCTGGAGATCTTGAAGTGTTGGAGTCTTGAAACTTCAAGGCGGTTGTTCAACACAATCTTGCTAATAAACTCAACATGGAGAATCTACCGAGCAAATATCAGGGGAGTTTCTCATTCTAATTCTTTTTAAATTCCCGTATTTAATGTTTTATATATACAACGAGGACGTTGTATAATTCAAGTGGGGGGATGAAATTAGAATGTTTACTTGTCCTAATTTTCACACTAAAATGCTTAAATTATGCTCAAATTAAAAAAAATTCAAGCATACTTTTGTGAAATTACTTGATACATAACCCGCACACAATAACCCTTATTAGATATTTGTGACGATTTAACCTTTCCGTTTCTAAATGTTTACCCAAATTCCATAAAATATGAGTGTGCCGGTGATGTTGTAGACTTTAGAACTTAGCTTGGTATATCACTCGAGACTGCAATGATAAGTACTATTGATTTATATAGAGTAACTTGTTTAAATTGGTAAATTTTAGGATTACACCCAAATCGCCTTTACATGTTTCTTATTAACTAACTACACCGGTTAGTTAACCCTCCTTTTAAACCCTTTTCCACTCTTATCTTTAGAGTGATGATCCACTAGAACAACCCGTAGAGCCAATCCTTTAGGAATTTACACTAACTATTTGTTTCGTTACACCTTTACACCTTACCCTATCCTGTTAGATTAAGTTTAATTTACAGTTGCTAGTTGCTTAAAGTGTAAAGTTTGTATTTCCTGAGTCTTATGTCATTTTCTATCTTTGGTGCGGTTGGAAATTTGCGCATTGCAAATGGGAATGTATATTAGTAGTTAAAGCTCATGTGATTTTACTACCGTCATAATTATTGGTGAATCCGAAAGAAATTATCTGGAATTATTATGATCATGAAGATGGTGAAACTACACCGAGATTTGAAGTGCAGTTAGCAAAAAATATCAAAAAATACAAAAAGAGAAAGAAAGTTTGAAGATAATCGTTTTGTAACTACTGAAAGAATTATACAAAGGATTGATTATTCGTTGATACGTCTAAAAAATCAACGATGTAGAGTATTGTATAAAGTGGAAGATATCACCACTTGCCTTGTAGAGTATGTAAAGTTTTGGGATGATTGGGAAGTTAACCGTTACGAGAACGCCAACTTAGGTTGTTGTTTTTTATCGACGATCAAGACGTTGTAAATAGTTGTGTCTTTATCATGGTAACGGTCAGGAAATAAGTGTCTAGCAACTTGTATCTTAAGTCTTAATCTATTTGTTTCTTGATTTTTATTTAACATCAATTTACTTCCCTCTCACCTGATGATTAGCCGCTGGTTTTATGCGAATGAGGATTCATACGAACATGCATGTCTATTTCGTCGTTACGGCCATGTATGCATGTCTATCTCGGCGTTCCAGGTGTGTATGTGTGCTTCAGCTGCCTTGTTGGAGTGGTACTTCTGGTGAAAGATTGTAGAATGATCAAACCGTACGCCTTTCCATACAAAAACCCATATTTACCTTTATAAACTTGTTACTCCTTAGCTTTAGCGGTGGAGATGTGTATCCTTGCCAAGCTTATGATAGAATACTCGTCACGACCAAGTAATTGAGCGAATTAGTTGCATGTTACCACATAGATTAGTTGAGTGATTTGAGTGATTTCACATTCCTATTTCATGAGGTGTTTGGTTGTGTACTTGTAATAGATCAAATAAGTGATTTAACAAAAAATATCCTTTGGGATACATTTTTATAAACTTCTAAAGTCTACTTGAGGACAAGTAGGATTCAAGTGGGGGAATATTTGATTACATCAAGTAACATCTATTTTATAGCATCATTTATCTAATGTTATTAACCCATTTTGTATAGTTATTGCAAAGAATTGTTGCTTAATCATTTATATTTGATAATTGTAGTAATTATGGAGTAATTGGTGAAAGTTAGCAAAAAGCGCACATTCTAGAGCTTAAATGAAGATATTTTGAAGATTACTATTCGGAATACCAATACGCTGTATCCATCAAGGAAGATACGGCGTATCCGTGCCTGCACTCACCAAAGACCATAGAGGAATAAAGATTAATACGCCGTATCCAGAGGACTTAATACGCCATATTCAAGATATGGAATCAATATAATATTCTGAAAGATTAATACGCCGTATCCAACACTTGGATACGCCGTATCTAACTGACTTCTAGACCTTATAAATAGAAAACTCAAAAATGAGTTTTAAATGTGCTAAATCATATTCTCGATACCTAAACCACAAAAGTTGATTTTTAAAAGAGAAAAAGAGCAGAAGAGGTCGAGCAACGCTATCAATTCCATAGGATACAATGTGTAATTCCATATACTTTAGTAATCGTTTAGTTTTTGGTATCATTCGTTAACTCGGTTAGTTTACCTTGGCTAAATAATTGCTCTTGTATTTATTATGACGTTTGAAGGCTAATACCTTCGGGTATTAGCCATTATTATGAAGATCTAAATGTTTGGTATTTATTTATCTTGATTTCTTAATTTATTGTTGTATGCTTGTTTATGTTTATCAATTTATACTTGTTTACGCGCTTTTGTATGTGACCTATCATTCAACTGGATCTAGTGAAGTGAACCAAGCAGATCTAGAGTTTGGGATAGCTCTCCATATACTAATCTATACATCTAGAATCATAGTTACATAAATATTGTCCTTCTAAGTCTATGTCTAGGATACGCTTCAGGCTTAACTAGTTAATTGGATATTGCCAATGGTTTATTGATCGTGTTGACTAGCAGGTGACCTAGATAATTCAACAAGTAACGTTCTGATTCCATTGGATTGTTGAACAAGTGGACTACTAGTGTATAAATTGCCATAAAGCGGTAAGTGGGTAAAGTCTCTATGAGCTAGGGTTTAGCAAGATCACCATTGCCTTAATCCCTAAGATAGATTATAATCAAAAAATAAGGATGTTTTATGCGGATCCTTTAATTGTGACATAATTATTGTATCTAGGTCTTAGGATGATGTAATGCCTAAGTCTTACGAATGATATGCCACCTCGAGAGAAGAAATCATTGCAGTAAATAAACAAACCAACGTTCTAATCAGATTAATAATGGTTAATACAATTTTCTTATATAAGGTTCGACCGCTCTTTCATCTTTTGTCAATTAGCTTGCGCGGGTTAAAGTGCCTTGAATTGATTGTAGTCAGCAACCAAACTGTGCCAGTCTCTCAGGCTGAAAACCCCATTTTCCCGTTAGAATTAGAATTTAGACTGACATAAGTTTAACATAGGTTTAGAATAGAATAGAACTAAAGGGGTGTTTGATAGCAACTGAATGGAATGGCCCAACACTTGCTCCCTAGTCGGTCAGAGCAGTTCCTGTTTGGTAAGAAAATACTAGCGCTAAATCATTCATTTTTGCACTAAATGGGCCATGTTGACAGATGTAGCTCTTCCATTCAGTAGCCAATTTGTCTATCATAAACATGTCATACTTTATTTCTTATCTTTCTATTTTCTTTCACAATACTTTTTTTACTCATCTTTGATGCCTTCAACTTACACACGCTAATAAATTGCTATATTTTATTTTCCACTAAATTGGCGTACGTTATGATTTTTGTTTTTGGAGTATACAATAGAATGCATCTATTTTGCATTAACCATTTATTTGTATCATCTCACAATTTATAATTGACGTAACTCTAAATATTTATAAATCAACAAAGTTCATTTGATCTTAATTTAAAAAGGCATTTAGACTTCTAATTCAGTTTTCTTATTTAGATTTAGGGTACTAATCAAACGTTCATTTTCATTCAGAATCATGTTCATTCAGCATCTTAGATTCATTCAGCATCATGACTCATTCAAAGCTAAATCATATTATTTTATCAAACGGGCCCTAACATAGATTAGATAACTAAGATATTAATTAAATTGATAGATTTAACCTTGCTTCAAGTGTTCGACACCCTACTTACCACAAAACTACTATCGATCGGGTACACTGCCCGTTAAAGTGTTGTTTTTGGTTTAGTTGGCAAAATATAAATTTAAAACTTGAATCATCTTAAATATACCATACAACGACAGCATATCACATGTCATTGGTTTGCTATTATTTTAGATAGCAACCCGGTCTTCATTTTAAAGGCAAGTATTTTGCCAAAAATAATGACCTCACAACGAGAATTAAATTTCCCGGGTATGAATTACTTAATATTCTTACAAAGGCCTGTGTATACTGTGCTACACAACTCGAGATTTCTTTCAAATAAGTGTATGTGTTAGTGCATTTATTTATGAGAAATAAGAGAAATCTTATTTTTGGTATAAAAGGTGTTGTATTTCAAAACATATCACTCATCTTAGTTTCTGATCAGGAAAAGATTTTCAAAGAATTTTTTATCACTTAAACAATGTCTACAGCTCTTTAAATAGAAAACAGGACATTATTTAAGGGGGAGAAATGTTCAAATTCTTTCAAAAATGATCTTTCAAAAGTCATCTCAGAATAAAAGGAAAAAGTGTTTAACAATAACGAATCATCAATTAAAGGGGAGTTAATGTATTTGTAACTCAACTGGTCTTAAGTTGTTATTTGTTTCAACTTTAGGGATTAATATTGTCATTTATAAGAATTAATTAGACTTAGTGATAAGTTTAAATAGAAATAGAATGACATGAAAGAACAAGGACCATTCTTGCCATATCTTGAAACCTAACCGGTTATATATTACTTGTGCACATTTCGCACACAAACAGACAAACATAGCAAAACCAAACACACCCTCTATCTCTCTCATCACATTTCGCACGCATCATGTCTAAAATCAATAGTTGTTTCTTAAGCATTAAGGTACACTCTAACATGTTTACTATACTTTAACCATTACTCGTTCAAAAGGAATTGGCCTAAAACACATTCATTTAGTCAAATGATCTGAAAATCAAATTAGGGTTCGTAAAAATGAAAATTGGTGTTAGTCCAAATTAGGTTGAGGGTTTTGATTGTTAGAGTACCTAGATCACTCGCTTAAAACACTTTTCAATAATGTTAACTCGTTTGTGAAATATATTGATTCATGTGTAGATGAATGGTGCGAAATATGTGCTTGTGCTTGAATGTTTATAAGTTTTGTGCTTAATGTGTTTGTAAACTGAGTTGGGTGCTAAGAATGCTAGTTTTGTTCCCTAAATGCCATGTAACTCAATTGATAGGTGTTTGCCCTTATGCATGTGCTTGAAATGATTAAAAGGGGGTAGAAATGTTGTTTAAATCTTGATACAAAATGCTTCTGCCATGATCCTAAGTCACTTGTGATTGTCTAAGATGTCATTAAAACTTGTGTTTGCAAAATTAGTTAATATGAATGGTGCGAAACATGTTTGATAAAACGCATGCGGAATATGTTACAACACACGTGTGTGAAATATGTTAAAACATAATGGTGCGAAACATGTCATGCGAAATATGTCACTAACATAAACTGTGTGAAATAAGTTGTATAATAACTGTGAGAAATATGTTTTATCATATCTGTGCTAAATATGACTGTGCGAAACATGACAGGTGTAACAAATCATGCGAAATATAACACTTTTATGAAAAGAAACTCTGCCTAAATTTTTCAAAAATTCATGTGAAACATGTCTGTTATGTTATCTTGCAACATATGTCATGATTGAATTTTTGTTATTTGACATCTGATTGAATGTTCGACTTTAGTTGACTTTGTGTTATTAAGTGTCTTAGACAGTTGACTTTGACCATTGACCATAGTTGACTTTCTTTAATTAGTGTGTTAAAACATACATAATTGCATGAAACCTATACACAGTCTTCATCTAAATCAATCACATATTCAAGGATTATAACAACCCAAGAATTGTCATCAAATGCAAAACCTATTTTACTATTATCACAATTATACAGGGAAATTTTTCGCTTTATTACATTACTTGCATTGTCAATATCTCAGTATGTCATATAACTTACGTAACTAAAGTAGATGAGCTCA